>SNQJ01S0026658.1:0-10943 GCA_010110895.2 Picea sitchensis | reverse complement strand
TAATGAGTCATATTTACATCAAACACTATTGGGTCCATTACCCAAACCTTTGTGCTACGGGTCTTTCTTCAAGGGTTGACATCAATGACAACCAACCTTAATCAACAATTCTTCTCCAACTAAGTACGTCATCTGTAGTTGGGTTAACATAATCCTCTTGTCATGTGGTGGTTTTGTATAAATGGTTTATTTCTTCCAGATCCAAACAAGTGGCCTCTACAAACCTTTCTCCTTCTGAAGAATCCAATGGTGCAATGACTCTATATTCGCTTGATTCAAAATTAATTTTTATTGTCTTCACATTGATTATAGCTTGGTTATCAAATTCCCAATCCAATCCAAGTAATGTTGGGTAAGGTTTTGTGCCATATACTATCTCTATTACTTCAAAATATTCCTTAGTGCGCAATTCATCCAAATCTACTGTCACACCTTTAAGCCTTCCAATAGGTAACAATATGTGTTGATTGGCTAGTTTCAACTAGACAGGTGAATAGCCTAGGGTGGGTTCCCCCATACACTTCTATGTCTTCTTAGGTAAGACATTTACTTCAAATCCTAAATCCAGTATAACATCTCCCATGTTGAAATCCCCAATATTAGCGTCCAGTTCGAATTCTCTGCTTATCTGTCTTCTTGTATGGAGATGATTGACTATTTTCTGCTCTAACTTCCCTTCTACCTCTGTGTTACATCTTTCTAACATATTTTATAAGACCTTAAGAGATGATGGATCATTCAATAACTCAACACAACATTGCAGAAAAGTATTTATGGTACTTACTTTCTCTAGAGGTTGTTCTTTAATGGTATGGTCCATTGAAGATGACATCTCATACATTGGTGGTTTTGAGCTTGCTGCGTGACTGATGTAGATGCAATATTCTGCTTGAGACACTCCTGTCCGGCCTCATTAATTGTTTCCTTTTCTTTCCATGTGTCAAATTGCTTATGTGGCTTCACATTCTTCTTAACCCATTAGTGTTGAAATGGATCTTGTCTTGCTGCATCAATTCCTATTTTGGCACCTCCTCACGTGACTATATTGATGTTTCTCCCATCATCCCTGGCTTCTACAAAAATCCATTGGACATTCTTGTTGTTCCGGTTCCTTTTTTCCTGGATCTTTCCCAAGAGTGTTGGACAATCTTCTGTGTCATGTTCTGTTGTGCAACAATACATACATGTCGTTGGTGGAAGTGGACAATCCCTTGCATAGTGTCCTGGTTGTTGGAAGTTATGGAACACTACTTTTCCTCTTCCTCATCCAAATCCTCCTCTGTTTCATCCTCCACCTCTGTATCCACCTTGATCTCCTCGTGGTGCGTTGTATTGAGGTACCTAGTTATACTGCGCATGATTATACTGTGGCTGCGCATTATTATACTGCGACTGCACATTGTTGTATTATTGCTGCGCATTGTTGTATGGCAGTTGTACCTGGTTGAACTAAGGTGAAACTTGTCCTATCATTATTTCTGCTTGCACTCTATAAGTATCTGAAGTTCTTTCTCTCATCAGCTCCATCGTTCTACAATCCTTATCATCACGACCCACTGATTTGCAAAAATTACAATATGAACTTTTTGGTACTATCTTATACTTCTGCATCATTGGAAAATAATATGGATCATGCCCATGCATCTTACAAATATTGCACCATGGTCCTCCTATTGGAAATGGGTTTGGCACCCTATCACCATATACTGCGCGAAAGTTGGACATTCGTTCTTATGGTGTCCTTCTGTCCTGCATAGGGTACACCAAACGACTTCTCTTTTCTCTTTACCCTTATTTTGGTTAAGTTGAAATGTTAGATTATTCAAATCCTCCTTCATCTCCTCTATTGATGGATCTGTCTACTGGTACTGGTTCTCTTCCAGTTGTAAGGGTTCCTGTAGAGCTTCTGCATGAGTTAGGAATTTCTATTATCTTAATGGGTTTTTCAAATGTGGTAACAATGAGTTCACAAATAAGTGCCTATGTTGCATATCGGTAATTTCATATTTCAACGTTCCTTTCAGATGTTTGAACCTTTGATCAATCTCCCAAACAAACTCACCTAGTTTTTTCATGATTTCAATCATTTCATTCATGTATTGGTCTTCTGAGTCGGGATTCTGAAATTCAATTACCAATATTTTTTTCATGTCTACGATAGTCTATGGTAATCCCTATGGAATATTTACATCTAGGATCATGCACCAGTCCAATGCATAGTCTCTTAGTGTGATAGATAACTGTGCAAGATTTGTATCCTCATTGGTGATCTTCTTTGCTTCACATATATTCTCACAGATGAATAAGTGTTTTTCAGGGTCCTCTGATGCCTCTCCTTGAAATTATGGTAATCTGATCATGGGATCATGTCTTGCCTTTTTGAACTGGTTGAACTACTACCTCCATGTGGTGTAGACAATTGGATATTACTTCCTGAACTGGCTCCCCCAATTTATTCCTCTTTATTGTATCCCTGTCTTGTTTCTTTTCTTCCACTAAAATTCGGTTGTCTAAATGTTGGTGTTCTTTCTAGTGTATTATTCGCACATGGAGTTGTAGGTTCCACACTAACAACGATATGGATAGGAGTTCTTTCTTCTATCCTTGACCCTGGAACTCCTATTTTCCTTTCATATGTTGTGCATAGGATTTCCTTAATCTGATCCACAACCTGAATATCCTCTACCTCTTCTTCATTGCTTTCCAAGCCCTCTTTGTCAGCTATGGATTTATTCTTGTTATTCATTTTATATTGGTAGGGTACTCCACTGCACGTCTTTCCAAATTTTACCATTTATTTATTTATTTGGTATTCTTCCATAATTATTGGATCCATTGCCTCCTTCTTCTTTTCCTTATCCATCTTCTCTTCCATATCTCAACCTACTGTCAGTGCTTCCCCCCTCCCCCCATGCACATAGGGAAGTTTAGCTATCTGACTCCATGGTAATCTCACCGTTGTCATACAATAAAATCTTGATTGAATTATACACTGATCTGATGTACCTACCTCTAGGTCCCTTTAGAAAATTTTTCTCTGTTGCGGTGTATGACTTTGTGATATCTACTGCAAATTCAGTTATATTCCCTGCAACAATACTGTCTAAACAAGAATCTACTGTGCACGTAAATTTGTTATTAACTTGTTGTAACTGCACGATCTCCACATGATTCCACTCCAACTGTCTGATTTGATTTGTAGGGTGTATGTCCTTTAACCTCAATAACCACTCCTGCAAAAAGTGCGGGAAATCACAGAAAAATACCTCATGCAATTCACTAAACATGCATTTGTCGAGATATTTGCACGGTGTTAGCTTAGGGTTTCTATTTTCCTACTATGCAAACTCAAGTTCCTTTGTTTCCAACCATCTTTCAATCTTTGTATTCATTGGATTCCATGGCCTGAACATTTTCTTCTATACTTTCATCCTCCATGAGTTTCTTCCATGGATCTTGTCCACTCAATCCCGTGTCGTTCCAGCCGGCAACAAAACCATTGTTGGGTGTTTATTTTACTTCTTCTTAGGCTGACCCAGGTTCATGTCTCAACAAGCTTCCAACAAAACCCTAAAAAACTATCGGCCCTCCTGATAAACTAGAAGGCAACGCTGCACACAGGGTGCACAAAACAGTCTCACCTGAGATAGATTTTATGGGTGACTGAAATACTCAAGTGTTTGCAGTCTAGGAATGAGTGGGGATATGTGATTGTGTTCTTCTTTCTTTATGCATTATCCTTGTTAACTATTCAAGTACTTGTATGATTCATTCATCTTGAAACCTATGCATGCATGCTGATATTTCTAGTTTAACCATTCATTCATAAGCTAATGTTCAATAGAAAGTAAACATTCATTAACAATCACACAGAACACAAAGTTTACCGTGGTTCACCTCCTCTTGGGGCTACGTCCACAAAGATCTAGCTTCTCTGCTCTTTTATTTAATTTGTTGCAAAATATTGCATTGCGCACATTACATCTTCAGTAATACAATCAAGTTTGAGGGTAAGAACCCTCTATGAGGACGATTAGATCACACCAGGCTCCTCAACCTGTGACCTAACCCTCAAATACTACCTTACTCGACTCTTCTACAAGACTTATTATCCTCAATAACTTACAAAAACACAATAATCAACTCTCTCTGTTCTTACCTGACATTGCCCCCTCCTAGACTGCTTAGGTCCTTATTTATACTACTTTTTGGCTTATATCCATTACAATCCTTATAAAAAAAACTAACCCCATCATGATTAGGCTTGTCTGCTTGCACACCACGTTGCTTTTCCTCTTGCATGCTGCTTTTCCTTCTTTTTCTGCATGCTTCTTTCTTACCACTTCTTGCACGTGCTCCAAAATTAGGTATTCCTTTCCAAAAATAGGTCTTTCCCCAAAAGAAATCCTTCTCCAAAAATAGGTCTGCATCCAAAATAGACTTCATTCTAAAAAATAGGCCTGTGCCCAACAAGTAGTGTGAATATATTTTTTCATTCTTCCATATTGAATCTCTCATCCTTTCTTGATAATCTTTGTTTGTTTTTCTTTAGCTAGATCTCATGTGCAGGTTTCGATGGAACATTGACACAATCCTCCTTCTAAACAATACAATATGTTTTTCTATCTCACTTGGTTAAAAGTTGCCTTATTAAGTAAGAGATCTTGAGTTCAAGTCTGTTTTTTGTTACTCTTTTTTTAAAAAGTTCATGCATTCATTGTAAAGTGTATTTCACTTCAAGTATAAAAGTAAATCACTATAAGTAGCGTTAATATTTTATTTTAAATTTATTTATTTTGCACACAACTTTCTTTTATAAAGTAACGTCATTGTAAAAATGATACCCGCTTCTTTTTGTAAAAGTGGGTCACTTCATAAAACAACTTATTTGTAAAAGTGAGGTTATTTGGATGAGTATCACCACCTGGAACAACTTATGCTTTCCATGTGGCTCTTTGGTTACCATTTATATATATTTTTAAAATGGCACAAATTTCATATCCGAAGTCCATTTTCAGTGCCGTTTCTTTTTAAATCGCCTAATTTTTCGATATTTTTCCATCCAGATCATCAGTTTTGGTTTTTAAATCCATATTATCTGCATATTCAATATGGCTTCTTCTAGTGATTCTTTCTTACGAGCACCAACTACTTCCAATGAAAATCACATATGGAGGATTTATTAAGAGGTAAAGGCATGTACCAAATTACCTTGGTAAAGGAAAAATAACCCACTAATGATGAAAAGAAAGTCAAATGGGATAATAGGAATGACAAAGCATGTGGACTGATCAAAATGTCCATCTCTCCTGATTTAAGGTTCCACCTTCAAGAAATTGATGACCCCGATGAATCTTGGGAAAATATTGAATCTATGTTTGGTAAACACAATATTATTTGAACACATTAGTTAGAAAATCAGATATTGACTTTAAGTCCAGATGATTTTTATTGCATTGAAGACTATCTATCTAAGTTTAAAACACTTAGAATTTTATGTGAAGAGTGTAACATAAAGCTGGAGGAAGAAAATTGTACCTATATTATTCTTTCTAAGCTAGGTAGTGCATATTCTGTGTTTGTATCTACCTTTTATGCCATGAGAGAGGCTCTAGGGAAATCTTATAAAAAAACTCACTCTCAAGTCCTTTTGTGATGCTTTGATTAGAGAGCAAGATAAGCTTGTACAACTAGGAGTGATGAGCATTGTAGGTGCCTCCAAAAAATACTTAGTCGTCCAGTAGAAATATAAACCCAAGAATCCCAATAAGAAACATCCTCGCCACAACAACAAGAAAAACAAGATTCCCAAACCCACTCAGACAACTTCAACTCCTAATGGTGACAAAGGAGAAAAATATAAAAATAATAAGACTATCAAGCATTGCAAATATTGTGGGAAAGATGGTCATGATGAGTCCAAATGTTTCAAGAAGATGGAAGCTTTAGAAGAAATGATGAAGAAGCACAACATCGGTATTCATTCTAATTCTTCTTCTTCTTCTCATGGACATGAACTTTCTACTTCTGGTTTCTCCTTCAATGCAACTTCTACTTCTTGTTCTGATGAGTGGCTTATTGATTCTGGAGAATCTAATCATATAGATAAGGAGAAAGCCATATTTTCTACTCTAAATGAATGTAACACCAAGAAAGTGTTTGTTGGTGATGATATATCTCTTAGTGTTGTAGGATATGGAACAATTAAAGTAGATAATGGTAATTTCAATGATGTATTATGTGTTCCAAGTCTTTCTTGTAACCTTCTATCAATATATCAAGTCACTCATTCAGGTGAAGGTAAAACTATAGAGTTTTCACCTCACCAATTTGAATCAAGGATATAAATGATCCTCAACATGTTCTTGCAATTGGAAATTTTGATGATATTACCAGGTTATACAAGTTTGAAAACTTTGGGTCATCATATTTTCCATCAGTTTTTGTTGCTCATAGCGATGACTAGAGAAAACTTTGGCATGACCGGTTTGGTCATCTAAACTATCGCTCATTGCAACAACTATGTAATCAACATATGGTGACTAGTGTTCCTCTTGTTTCATGCAGAGTTGGTGTTTGTGCCGGTTGTTTTCTTGAAAAACATCATCGAGACAATTTTGAGGGATGTGCCTCTTGGCACGCCTCAGACCCTTTGCAGCTTGTTCACAGTGACTTGTGTGGTTCACTTTCTTCTCCTTATTTTTCTAGGTGCAAGTATTTATTAACTTTCATTGATGAATTTTCCAGATGTGCTTGGATTTACTTCTTAAAACTTAAGAGCATAGTTTTTGAAAAGTTTCTGGCTTTTAAGGCCCTTATGGAAAAGCAATTTGGACATCAAATTCAAAGGTTAAGAACAAATAATGGAGGCAAATATGTGAACAATAATTTTACAAGTTATTGCACTACACAGGGCATCCAAATACAACACATTATTCCATATACACCACAAAAAAATGGTGTTGCTGAGAGAAAGAACCACACATTAAAAGAAATGGCTAATTGTATAATCCAATCTAAGGGATTAAGTCTAAAGTATTGGGCAAAAACCATCAACTATGCAAATTACATAGTAAATTGCACTCCCAAAAAGTCTCTTAAAAATATAACACCGGAAGAAGCTTGGACTAAAATTAAACCATATGTAAGTCACTTTCGTGTATTTGGTAGTAGTATAGCATGGGCTCACATTCCCGATGACAAAAGGAAAGCACTGCAACCTAAAAGTGAGAAGTGTATATTTGTTGGTTATTATGAAGATGTCAAATGTTACAGACTTCTTCAACCACAATATTGTAATGAAATTATTATTAGAAGAGATGTTAAATTTGATGAAAATATCTTGGCCTGCGAGCCTAATTCGATGATTATGCCTTTTTTGACCTGCGAGCCATATTTGAAATTTGTGCCTTCTTCTGTTCCTATTCTGGTTTCTTCTTCATATGATGACATTGAGGATGAAAATCCACCTTCGCCTGCTCACCTTCCTCTATATGAGTCCATTGAACCTAAACCAAAACCAACACCACCGCTTCCTAGATGGGTCCGTTCAACACGGGAAGCAACTGGTGATTTTGTTGGTGATCCTTCAAATCAGGGTCAGAAACGTTCTCAATTCCAGTGAACCTCTTCTCTTTTGGCTCAAGTTTCAGAGACTCATGATCCAGAGAAATTTGGCTAAACTTCAGGTCATCCAGATTGGAATACAACAATGAATGAAGAGTATTGCTCTTTAATGGCAAATGATACTTGGGATTTTGTACCTCTTCCAAAAGGAAGAAAAATTGTCAGATGTAAATAGGTCTATAGAACTAAGTATTCATCATATGGAAGTGTTGAAAGGCACATGACTTGTTTAGTTACCAAAGGATTTTCCCAAGTTGAAGGAATTGACTATAATGAAACCTTTTCCCTAGTAGCCAAAATGAATTCCATCTGCCTTGTTCTTTTCCTTGCTGCCTCACATAAATGGGAGGTCCATCAGATGGATGTTAAATCTTCCTTCTTGCATTGGGATTTGCAAGAAGAAATCTATATGGAACAACCTCCTGGCTATGTCCAAAATGACTCTAGCCTTGTTTTTAACTTTAAGAAATCTCTTTATGGTTTTAAGCAAGCTCCTTGAGCTGGGTATGCCAAAATGGACAACTTTTTTATTGACACTGAATTTTTTAGATGCCATTCTGATCCTAATGTCTATACCAAGAAAGTAGGAAGCCATCTCATAATCCTTGTCCTCTATGTTGATGACCTTATCCTTATTGGTAGTGACTCAAAACTTTTAAACCATGTGAAAACCAACCTTAAGAAGAAATTTGAAATGATAGACTTAGGATTTTTTTGCACTATTTCCTTGGCCTCCAAGTTTTGTAAACCAATGAAGAATTTTTCTTTCCCAGTCTAAGTATGCTTGTGATATTCTTCGTCACTTTCATATGGAATATTGTAAACCAACCTCTTCTCCCTTCCAGTCTGGAGTCAAGCCTGCTGCCACTTGTACTTATCCTGAAGTTGATTCCACCTTGTATCGTCGGTTAGTTGGTAGCCTCTTATACTTGAATCATACCCGTCCTGATCTTTCCTTTATTGTTTCCTGGTATATGAAAACATTCCATGAAAACCATTGGAAAGTAGCTAAAAGGATACTTTAGTATCTCCGGGGTACAATTCAGTTCGAGATACATTATAGTTTAGGGGGGACTCCTTTATTGGTTGGTTTCACTGATTCATATTGGCCTGATGATCTTGATGATCATAAATCT
Organism: Picea sitchensis; assembly: GCA_010110895.2. Taxonomy (NCBI): domain Eukaryota; kingdom Viridiplantae; phylum Streptophyta; class Pinopsida; order Pinales; family Pinaceae; genus Picea; species Picea sitchensis. The sequence goes on along the minus strand of SNQJ01S0026658.1, from coordinate 2,181 downwards.
ACTGCAGGTTATGTTTTCAGCCTTGGTTAAGGACTTGTCACTTGGGCCTGTAAGAAACAACATGCTATTGCACTTTATTCAACAGAACTAGAGGACCGAGCAACAATAAATGCAAGTTAGGAATCCTTGTGGCTTCGAAAAATCCTTTTAGAGTTTGGATTCCAACAACAACATCCATCCAACCTTTGGTGTGACAATCAGAGTGTCATCAAGATCGCCAAAGACTAGTTCAACATCAACGCAACAAATACATTGAGCTACACATGCACTTCATCACAAATCTCATTCATGATCAAGTTATTGAAGTGATCCTTTTCCCTACAGAAGATCAAGTTGCAGACATTTTCACAGTCTCTTACAAAAGCAAAGTTTTCCAAATTTTTATCTATGTTAGGAGTTCAAGAAGTTTTCATTAAGGGGGGATAGGATCTAATGCCTCATTCCTTCTCCTATTGTGTCACTATTGTATATCCTTCAATCCTATCCCAAGTTGTTCTTAAGGGGGGATGTTAGGATATTTAGACACTTAGGAGTTCGTTAAGATCTACTTGGTATAATGTGTCATTAGGTAAAAATGTGTGTCTTAGTGTGTTTATTTAGTATGCATTTGTGGTTAGGAAATCCGACGGTCACGATATGTTTCTGACATAAAGTGATTCGACGGTTCATATTCTCCTTGATCGTAATGGCTACATTGATCCATGGCTTAGCATCTGATTGGTCTATGATCTCTATTTAAAGAGCATGGAGGGTCATTTGTCGAAGATCGATTGTGATAAACTCTCTTGTAAAATATCGATGCAATCTTTTTATTTTGCATTAATAAATTGCTCCAAGTGGTAGCATTGAATGGGGCTGTGGATGTTTCCCTGTAGGGTTTTTACCACGTCAAAATATCGATGTGTTGATATTTGATCTAGTTGTGAGTGGTTACTGAAGGTGTTCGTCCTTTGTTGGAATACATATATTGTCGAACATGAATGTGGCATGCGTGTTTGAGGGTTGATTTATATACCACTTTGCAACAACTCAAGTGATGGTGCATTGAAATAACCAAAGCTTAACATAATCTTCGATGATGCTATTGGATGAACACCATATATGAATAAACATGATATGGTTGGATGTATTTTCTCTTGTGAAACTCTCAAACTTAGGGATGTCAGAGGGAAGCTTGGTTTTCACGATTGAGCAATCAAGATCTTGCTAAATAGGATCATTAATAAGTTTAACCAAATTTTGGAGATTCAAGGTAACCATATAAACACAATTATCAACTTGATGAGAATTGTGACCTTAAAATGAGAACTCTATCCTTAAAATTACAACAATTTTCAGGTGTGACATTAAAAATTTGTAATGTTTCTAACGAAAATGTTACAATCAACCCTTGAATTGAANATTATCAACTTGATGAGAATTGTGACCTTAAAATGAGAACTCTATCCTTAAAATTACAACAATTTTCAGGTGTGACATTAAAAATTTGTAATGTTTCTAACGAAAATGTTACAATCAACCCTTGAATTGAAAAGTGGTGCTATCGATAACACTTTTTTTTTTGTTAATTTTTTTTTTTTTTCAAATTTCGGGGTCAAAATTACCACCTTTTGCAACAATGTCCTTAACAACCCCATATTTTTTTCCCACAAAAACTTTAAAATCAATCCCTGAATTAAAAAATGATGCTACCAACATAACCCCCTTTTTAGGGTTAAAATTACAACTTGTTTGAAACCATAGCATTAGCCACTAACATTGTTGCAACTAAAATATTAAAATCAACTCCCTAATTGAAAATTGGTACTCCTAATTATTCCTCTGCTTTTTTCATGAATAAAATTGCATTTGTTTTAAAACCATGACCTTGATACTCAATATCACTGCAACAAAAATATTAAAATCACTTCCCAAAGTAAAACTTGCAACATTTTTTTAAACCATGACAAAAAAACAATGTACTATTGCAAACAAAATAATAAAAAGTTGGAAAACCATTGAAAAAAAAGGAAAATAAATAAATAATAAAAAGAAAAAAAATCCAAAACAATATGGAAAACATATTTTTAAAAATAAATATATTTTAAGCTTAAAAAAAATAAAAATTGCAAACAAAATAAAAAGTTGAAAACCATTGAAAAAGAGAGGAAAATAAATAAATAATAAAAAAAAAATCCAAAA
>SNQJ01S0026657.1:48248-62830 GCA_010110895.2 Picea sitchensis | reverse complement strand
TACACATTTTCTCTAACATCCATCTTTCAATAGAAATGTCCTCTACACCTGTGGACCTGCACACCTACTACACTTGTCATCAATGAATTACTTCCTATCTTGTTGAATGCCAAGGTCACCATCCCACTCAGGACACATCGCTATCCTAAGTTGTTCTTAAAAGGAACTTCTTGCATCTTGTTGAGAAAGTAGAGACATTCTAATATGGCATTACCATATTACAATGTAATATGGCATTACCATATTACAATGTAATATGGTAATCCCATATTACATTTTAATATGGCATTACCATATTACAGTGTAATATGGTAATACTGTATTCCATTGTAATATGGCATGACCATATTACATTGTAATATGGCAATACCATATTACATTGTAATATGGCATTACCATATTACATTGTAATATGGAATTACCATATTAAATTGTAATATGGTATACCATATTACAATGTAATATGGTAATACCATATCTTGAGTATATATATATTTTTTAACTTAAAGGACGCATCGCAATATCGACGATAGTTCATCAGAAGCCAATTTTTATTTTGAACAACCGTGGCAATAGAGACGAAATTTCGTCACAATTTTCCATGGTTTTTCATCGCACATACAACATCTACATCATAATTTTGGTATTGGCATAATTTTTCATCGTTATTGACACATTTTTTCGTCGCAATTTTCCAGGGTTTTGTGTCACACATACAACATCTGTGTCGTAAGTTTTTGTCTTGGCATAAATTTTTGTCGCTATTGCCACGCTTTTTCGTCACAATTTTCCACGGTTTTGCGTCACAAATACAACATTTGCATCGTAAGTTTTTGTCTTGGCATAAATTTTTGTCGCTATTTCCATGCTTTTGCATCACAACTTTCCACAAGATTTTTTACATTGTGATGACACATGGAGAGCTAATTTCGTCGCTATTTCCACAAACACCTGGTTCATGGATATAGCGACGAAAATAAAGTGAGGAAAAAAAGTCTTGGATATCATGGAAATTGCGATGGATAAGTGTGGCAATAACAACGAAAATTCGTTGCAAATTTGGTCATATGTACTAGTGAAACCAGTTGTTTCTATACCTGTGTCATCCCCCCATTGTCTTTGACAAGAGATGATTCCAGTTTTATTGCAATCTCTAAGGATTCATGCTATGACGTGACTTTTTGTTGTATCAATGGGCCACAGATGTGTGGAAAGAGTCCCACAATAAAACATTCCCTATGTTGTTGATAAGGGATTTGGAATGTTAACCTACCCATCACGTCCTTGAATCTCTGATCGAAATCCCATACCAATTCATTCTACACTAGTTTTATTTATTTTAACTCTATAATGTATTGCGAATCATATTTTGGTTTCTTGAATTCTTTCAACAATGCTTGTGTAATTTATGTTAAGGTTGTTTCTTGGCCTATTGGTGCAACACTCTGTAGCTTCATGTACCATACTAGTGTGCAACCTCTGAATGTTGTTTCCAATTGCATAATCTTCGTAGCCTCATCTTAGACATTATTCATAGCCCAAATGGTCCCACATACAAAGGGATGTTGTTCTGGGTCCTCTAACCCAATTCCCCAAAACCCATGTAGTCTTAGTGTATTATCCACTCCTACCATGTATTTGTGTGTTGTTCCTCCCCTTGGTGATATTGGTTGACTCTCATTCGACACGTTGTTTCCAAAGCTCTGACTACTACTGTTCTAACTTCCTCCATTGACTACAACGGATTTTGACAAGTCTTTGAATGTGGTTTCAGATCTATGTGACGCACATGAGGCTGTGTATTTGACACATGATTCATCTTGAATGGGACTTACCAATTCTTCTATAATAAGACTGCGTTGAGGATTCTCCTCTTCTCCTTCTATACACTATACTTTTGCAATCTAGGAATCTATGCAAGGTTATTGGTGCTCACTTTGCTACTCTCTCTTCTCAACCTCAGTCTTCAACTTCTTGTACTTCCTTCCACTGCACAATACCCCAAATTCATCTTCTCCTCCTGATATTCCTTCTTCATTTTTCTGCATCCTCAGTCCTCCCTTTCCTTATTCATTTCTTCTCGCATGCCTTCATACCATCTCTTATCCAAGCCTAGTTCCCCTATGTGCGCAAATTCCTTTAGATATTAGAATCTGTCATCATCATGCATTTATCACAAAACAACATATTTATCCATTCACTCAGTGACTTCATACGTATTCTACGCAGACCCTTAAAGAAATCCCATTCTACGAAACTATATGAAGAATTCAATTTCATAACAACTCAAGAGTCCACCTCCTTGGTGCAACTAATCGATATCTTCCATTATTCTCCACTAATATTTCCATCCATTTAGTCAATATAATCATAAATTCACCAAAGAATATATCATGTAGGTTGGTATACTCATATCTTTGCATCCATTGTTCGTCCTTCATCCAAGGGTTTCTATTCTCTTTTCAAGTGAATTCGCATTCCTTCCCTTATAGCCATTCTGAAATATCTTTCCTATTTGGCCTCCAAAACATTCCCTCAACTATAGATTCTAGATCTCGACAGTGGAACCATTTGTTGGAACATAGGGGTAATACCCTAGATTCAAGTTATCATAACCAACAAACCAGTCAAACACCGACCCTTTCAACATCACCAGCTACATGTAGGTTAAGTATCACCCTGGGTTTCTATGGGGAGTGCAGGAACCAAGTTTATGTAGTGGTGAGAGAATGTGAGGAAATCAACTTATTAATTACAGCCTATCTCTATTGTGTGCATATTCAGAGTCTATTTAATCCTTAATTGATTCCTACATACATATGTGATGCAATTTACCATATGAATTAGTTATTGAACTGTTTAATATACTGCACAACTTCAAATTATCAATAGAGATAGATATAACCTTGCATAATCAAAGTATACATGAACAAGCATATAAAAAGACATTTAAGTAAATAAATATATATTCAACCTAGAATTTAATGTGGTTCACCCAACCCTGGGCTACATCCATAATTTCTTTCTTATTTATTCTTCTTCTTTAGGAAATATTCTATTCTTGTGCACTGTGCTAAAATGGATACATCATAATCACTCCCTATCCCACCTAGCCTCTGTAGTAAAATCTTCCTCCCATTCACTCTCTAAAATAGACAACCACAACAACAAGATCTAGGTGACACACACGGGGTTGTGGATTGGACACATGATTCAACTTGAATAAAACTTATTAGGTCTTCTATAAAAGGAATTCATTGAGTATTCTCCTATTCTCCTTCTATACATTGTACTTCTACAATATGGACATATGTGTAAGGTTCTCGATATGCACTGCACTTCTATGTCTTCTCAGCCCCACTCTTCAACTTCATGTACCTTCTTCCATTGTAAAATACCCCAAATTTGTCTTCTCCTTTTGATATTCTTTATTCATTTTTCTGCATCCTCAGTTGTTCCCTTCCTTATCCATTTCTTCTCTCTTACATTCAGACCATCTATTAGCGAATATCAGCTCCCCTATATGCACATATTCCTTTAGCTATTAGAATCCATCGTCATCATGCATTTATCAAACAAAAACATCTGTATCCACGTACTTAGTGACTTCATAAATCGTCCACGTAGACACTATACAAAGACTTCAATTGTCTTACCAAATTAGGAGTCCAACTACTTAGTGCAACTGATTGGTATCTTCCAGTATTCTCCATTAATATTTCTATCCATTCAGTCAAGATAATCGGAAATTCACCAAAGATTATCTCATGTAGCTTGGTATACACATATCTTTGCATCCATTGTTCATCCTTCATCCAATGATTTATATTCCCTTTTAAAGAAAATTATCATTCCTTCCCTTCTATCCATTCTGAGATCTCTTTCTTAGTTAGCCTCCAAAAATTCCCTCAACTACAGATTTTGGATCGACATATTAAGCAGAAAAAATTCCAGGTCAGAGAATTAGTATTTTTATATGAAAAAACGTTTATGCAAGTTCCAGGAAAGTTATGAATGCACTGGTTAGGCCGATATGTGATCAAGAAGGTGATGAAAACAGGTGTTTCATAGTTGCAAACATTGTATGGATAACTCATGGGAGGAATGTTGAATGTAAGTCAGATGAAACCCTATAAAGAGGGCCACTAATGTGCACAATATAGTAGGAAAAAGAAAGGAAACGAAAAAAAAATTAAAACAAAGAAAAATAAATAAAAAAGTAGAAAAAGGAAAAGATCAAAAATAATTTACAGAGTACAAAGGAATAAGACACTGCAAAGAAGGAATGATTTTCATGCAGAGGGATGAAACTATGCCAATTAATAAAATAATACACATAAGCAAAACAATTGTGTAGTAAACAAATGTGAAATCCATAATATTTGTGTAGTTTAGTACTGACAAGACTGGTAAAAGTACAAAAAGGGAGAAAACGACAGCTACAAAGTGGTAATGACAAGTCATAAAGACGTTGTATGATCATAAATGGAAAAATCTACCGAAACTCATGAATGACTGGCAGTACGAGGAAACAATCCAATGATGGATTTGGTAATAAAGAAACATTTAATCAAACATTCATCAACCCCGTTGGCGGATTGGACAAGTTATTTAAGGAACAAAGGGATATGAACAACTAGAAAAGGAGTACAAAAGCAATTGAGGTTTGATAAGCATTAGTTATTGTTACTACAAGTTGCATGCAAGTAAGAGAGAACATAGAACAGGAGCAGAACCAAAAAGGAGACACATAGCCAAAAACGTTGTCCAGGATTATAGGTTTTACAGAAATGGCACCACCGAAAGAACCAATACCCATACCAAAAAAGGCCCACACAAAATCATCACTAGTAGAACCAGAGGTAACATAGGTTGAGGAGACTCCAGGAGCATCAACAAACTTACCAACTTAACGAGAATTGTGACCTCAAAACAAGAACTCTGGCCCAAAAAACCCATATTTTTTCAAAAAACATGAAAATCAACCCCCAAATTGAAAAGTGGTGCTATTGGTAGCACCATTTTTTCAAACATGGTCAAAATTACAACATTTTTCAAGCATGGCCTTCAAAACTCGTATAGTAGCTCAAAAAAACCTTAAAATTAACACCTAAATAAAAATGATGTTACATAAAGAAAAATGTTTTTTTCAAAACATTAAAATTAGAGATATTTTGAAAACATTTTTTAGCAGTTGGTACCATTAAAACCAAAACCTCAAAATCAACCATCAAATTAAAAGTAGTTCTACTGCTAGCACCCATTTTAAAATTGGGGTATTATTGATGGGAAAATCTGACAGGCCGTCAACTAGAAGAACAGGTTCGGTTCGGGGTTGTCTAAATAACCCAAGCCATTTGGTGTAACCTATTCTAACAGGTTTAATGGATCCGTTAGCCAATCTAAAGTCCTAAAACAAAGAAAAGAGGAAAATTATCTAATGCTAAAACTATAATAATCTATGAACTTTAATCTAATTATTTACAAATATATTAAAAAGAAAAAGAAAGTATGAACATATCACTTATGAACAAAATTTATAGGTTGCAAGTTTTAATGAAAGCCTTGCAAAATCAATGTAAAGTAATTGTTTTCAGAAGAAGATAAAAAAAAACACAATTTTGTATTTTCTGTTTTCTAATTATAAATCTAATAAAACTTGAACTAACTAAGTTGCGAAACAAAGATGTACAGACGCTCAAAGACAATCTAAAAATATCGTGTTTCACTAATAGGAAAATTAACAAAAGTGAAATAGAAATGAAGCTAACCTGAGTTTTGAATCATGTCTATGTCTTTTGTGCAATCCAATAATCCACTTTTTCTTCCTGTAAGAACAATCTATGACAGGCTGATAATGATGCCTCTAGAACAAATTCCAGATGTTTGTTGGCAGCCAGAAATACGAGAACAAAATGATAGACAAGTATACACGATGATCTTGTAATTATGAACGATCACAGTAATACAAATCTTAGTGTAGAATTTTCATATTATATATCAACTCACAGTAGATAAAAATCATGATCTAACAATTGATATGATGACCACAGTAATTGAAACAACAAATTAAATACAATATTTTAAAATATCAAATAAAATGGAATATCACATGTCATTAAGACTAAAGCTATACAACACATTACTATTCAAAAATAAGAGAGACAAAACATAAATGAGACAAGCTTCACATAGGTCTAAAGTCGAACTGTTATAAGTTGTTCCATTAAGTTCTGAAAATCATTTGTCCATAACTTGTTCTAGGAAAAGATGCCTTTCACTTACAAAATGCAGAGTATTTAGAGTGTTTTGAAAACTCATCTTCCTATCTCCTAGGATAGGATAGGATCTCATGAGATCCAAATATTACAAAAATAGAGGGCCTACAACCACTCATAACTGAGTTGGTTCTTTTCAAAAATTAATAAAAGTTTTTTACAAAATAAACAGAAAAGGAATACTAATCATCTAAATGCAAAATCAAACATGTTTCCCCTAGATTATCAACATCATGATATACCATGTCCTAAAAAGGAAACAGTAATAAGTTAGATATGTTATTAACAACTAATTACTAACTTTTTATTTAAAAATGACTTGGCTACAAAATCGAAAGATTTTGTGGCCAGTCTTATCTTAGCAAATGAAATCTAATTTCAAACTGATTCGATTCAAATAGATAACATGAATGTAATAAGAGGGAAAACCATTTTACCATTTCAACCAATGACTAAATATGGATCAGGGTAGCTCGGAATTAATTATGGCTTTAACACTATTTGCATTTTTTATCACTATGTTACCAGTCCTCTTAAGACGTTTAACTTGTCTCTCTGTGTTTTCTCTGAGGTCAAGATTTTATTTTATCAGTAATTCACTTTGAGTTGTGAGTGTTTTAATACGAGCATGAAGGATTTGAATATCAGTGTAATATCGTTCAATCCAATGCAAACAAATGTCACAGTGTACTGAAGGAACGACCTGTTGGTGAAGCGTGTGGTCAAGCATGGCTGTATCAACTTCACCTACTATTTTCCCTTAAACAAACCCGATACTATAAATCCCATCCTTACCCCTAAGGAACGGTGGTAGGTTCGTAACAAAGTCGTAGGGTTCGAAAAGATCAAATATTTGACAATCTAGGTATTCCAAAGCCATTAAATCTTCAATTTCAGAATTGGATACCTCATTGACCTCGATCTCAAATGATCATCGTTCTGATTCCCCAACTTTCTCGAAATAAGATGACCTGCTCTTTTATTTTGAAATCCTAGTGTTGTGCTTTTTTTCTTCATTTGTTTACAAGATTTTTTGACATCGGGCTTCACAGTAACACTCTGAACAACATGAAAATTAGGGACAGGAGGTTTAGCTAACTCTGATTCAACAAAATTTTCTCATGTGAAGACTGATTTGGCCTTGGCTCGTCTAGAGGGATTCTGTTAAGAGAGCTTGGTTCATTAATTGGGATGTTAAGCTATTTTTTAATCAATGGCTCATCCAAATTAGGGATTTCTACAGGAACGACTGTAACAAAACCATTTCTCATTAAAAATTCCTCCCAACAATCTCCCACGGTTGTCAAATGGTAAATCAACAAAAATTTAATCAAGCCATGGTGGAAAAGACTAGAGTTGAGGCTTCGTCTCTTATACCTTTTACACATTTTGTACAGTCTTCTAAAGAGATAAAAAGACATGTTTAATTGGAAACCAATGAAATGCATCAATAGTCGTATATGATAGAGGAAAACTAAACCATAACGACCCTCACAGGTCATGAATTGTTTGAGGATCAACAGAAGGCCATGCCACCTAGATTTAACCAAAGAAATAGGGATACCTTTTTTGCAGCAATTGATTTTCCTGGAGGTCATGAAGAGGCTCCAAGTTACTTCTCCGATCTTTGATTTTTTTAACCATTTATTGCTGGTGTATGGAAGCCTTATGGATTTACTTACAAAATCCTCAGTTACCTCTAACTGGGTATCCCCAATCTTCGCCCTGCACCCATTGAAAGTTTGTACAAAATCCCTCACTACCTGGAGATTATGACCTTAAAATATTTTAAGGAAGGCCTCCCAACAAAGGCTCTTTAGATATTAGATTGAATCATCATGCGAGAGTAATTCCTAAGAGCCATTATGCTCCAAACAAATAGTAGGGGACATTAGGAATGCGACTGGTATGTAATAGGTGTGACTCAGAAACAGTTCTAGGTTCGGATGGTAGGAGCGATAAGAACAGATACGAATAGAAGAAGGGGAACAAACCATAACGAAGGCTATCTGTTATCACAACATGAACATAGAGGGTTTGTTCGTAGAGTTTTACCATTGCTAGTAATGAAAGTCTGTCATACAGAGTTGACAACCTATACCCAAAATGATAGGTTCATTCATTCACTATGCCAACAAGGTGAGTCAAGTATAGAGTGTAGTAGTTGTGCATTAATTTCCATGACTATTATCACAACCATAGTGTTTGCAAAGGGTTCAAAAATATGTTAAAAAAAAATCCTCATAAATTAAATGCAAATCATATAACCATATAACAATTATATCAACACCCCCAAACATCCAAAAACGAGTCATTCAAATATTGGATATAAGCATGATAACTCTTAAAATAAAACCTTGTATAAAAATTAAGAAAATAAAACCAAGCCAGGTTTTCATGTATTGATTCATGCTTTTAGTCATGAATCAATCCTGAAAACAAAATGAAAATGCAAACTTTAAAGAATTAATGAATATTTTTACCAATCCAGTAATCATATCAAAAAGATAATATTTACAAGATGAGGTGAAGGCAGCTACAGAAAATGTAATTTCTCGTTTAAATAACAAAATGGTGTAGGGATTCCAACAGTGGTGACTTATTGGGAGAAGCAGTTATCTCTGTATCATCAAAGAGTTCATGTCAGGACAGATCAAAATGATTGAAAAATTAAAGAACAGTTGAAAGAAGGTCAAGCATCCTGATCAAAGTAAAAAACAAAACACACAGTCTAGTGTCAGATGTGTTCTTGTCCGAATGAAATCCGATAACAATTTTTAATTACGATTGAGACGACATTTAAGCAACTAACTCCAACACTATTGACAGGGTCGTTGCTTCCATCAGGCATCCATAGACTCGACAGAGATGTCAATTAACCCACTCTGACACCTCTACCCTGTCCAAGAAATATCAATTCAAGATGAAGGACATTTTATGATTAATACCAAAAGTTATACCTGATAATTTTCTTGAACCCGACATTGCTTCACTGTCAGTAGGCCTGTTCAGTACCCCAAAAAATTTTCCTTGGCATCATGCATGCATTTACCCACTGCCAACAGACCTTTTTAGTATCTCGATGGGTTTGCAGACACTTCCCACACTTTGCAGTTCTTTCAACTCTCTATAATTTATTTACAATTTGATATAAACTTTATGATCTCCAGGAGAGCGGGGTGATGCTGAAAATTTTAGACTTTGAACAACTTTATATTTTCAGAGATTGTCGGAAGAACCACAGTATTTAAGACATCTGGTTCTTAAATACTGTGGTTCTTCCGACAATCTCTGAACATATTTCTCGCCACAGAAACCTAATTGAACTTTATATTTTTCAATTTAATTTCTCATTTGACGGCCTTCATCATGATATGAACTTAGTTTTATGATAAGAGTAACTTTTCGAGGACAGGAAGGCATACTCGAGTTGTTTTCTTTAAAAAGAGGGACAACGTAAAGAGTTTTAATGATGATTGTATCCTCTCATGATTTTAAGGTGAGACCGGGAAGACTATTTTGAACATAAAGTTTCTTTTGCTAGTCTGAGTTTTGGCAATTTACAGCACTGATGCTTTGCAATGACCTCGACTATTGCTTTATGATGATCCTTCTAGTTTCCTTTCATGAACTAAATGGTGATCCAGACATAAGTTTATTTAGAAACCAGTGAAAACCAACAAAATGAAAAGAACCAAAATCAAAAGACCAAAGAAAATTAAAGAAGAAAAATATGTATAGAGAGATGCATCTGGAAATATCAGGATAAATATCTTTTGAGAGCTTGTCCATTCACCAGGAAAGTGTCTGGATGTCCCTCCAAATTGTGCAGACGAAAAGAGTTGGGACCTAGTTCCTCATCAATTACAAAGGGTCCCAATCACAGATTCTGGAAATTGGTGTGTTCCCCCATTTCCTCGTGCAGTTTATCCCGTTTGAGAACCAAGTCTCCTACCTCGAAGTTCCTATCTGAAGAAGAGTTTGAATCAAACCAACATTTTACAATATGTTGATGCTGATCCAAATTCTTCTTTGCTTGCGCTCTTACTTCCTCTAGTTTTAACAAGGCATTAATTTGACTTTCCAAAGGAGGGCAGTCCTCTTCTTGGACTTTCTGCGATAATTCCAAAGATGGAAGTAAAACATGAGGAGGTAGGATTGCTTCTCTCCCGTAGATGAGAAAGAAAGGGGAATTACCAACAAAGGTTTTTGGTGTCACTCTATCAACCCAGAGTGCACTAAATAATGTGTTATGCCAGTTCTTGTGGTTCTCAGAGACTGCCCTCTTAATGATCCTGATCAATTTTTTGTTTGTTGATTCTGTTAGACCATTTCCTTAGGGGCAGTAGCTGGAGGAATATTTCAATTTAATCTGTTTTTCTAAAGGAAACACATTCATATCCAAGGATGATAAATAAGATGTGTTATCAAAGACTAAAAATTTGGGAATGCAGAATCGAGTAATGATATGCGAATTAAGGAAGCATACTACCTAATTCATGTTTACCACTTTCAAAGGTGTGGCTTCAGACCATCTGGTAAAATAATCCATTGTTGTAATGATATATTTGTGTTGATGTGAGGAAGAAGGTTTAATTGGTCCTATGATGTGAAGACCCCACTGCTGAAAAGGTGAATCTACAGTAACATGATGCAAAGGGAATATTTCCTTTTTCACCTATCCAGCAGCCTTCCGATAGCTTATGCATTTACGACACAACGCATGGGTGTATTTAAATAACATGGGCCAATAGTACCCATCTCTTAAAAACTTATGAGTGATGGTATCTCCACTGAAGTGACCACCAGCCTCACCCACATGAAGTTCAAATAGTACTTTCTCTGCTTCATCCTTTTCCAAACAACGCATAAGAACACCATCAAAAGCCTTTCAAAATAAGACATCATTTATTAAATGGAAAGATGTAGATTTAAGTCTTAGTGCTCTACTGTTTTTAGGATCAAGATAGCGGGGAGCAGATCCATGTGTTAAATAAAATTTAATATCATCATACCAAGAATTAGAAACAACTTGTGTACAACTAATTTGTTTCCTGTTGTTATGATTTATAGTTGAGATGTTAATTTGACTTTGTTGTCCTTCAACTGAATCAACCACTAGTTTACATAGGCCTTGACCTCTAACAATTTGTGCAGGAGTTATTTCAAGGTCATATTCTTGTAACGATGTCATCCAATTTTCCTAGTTTTCACCCAATTCCTTTTATACCAACAAGTTTCTCATAGCCGGGTAAGGAATGATGACTTTAGTTCTGGATTTCAGTAGATATGACCGGAAGTGTTTCACTGCTTTAAAAACAGCATACGCCTGTTGATCCACAGATGGGTAATTTAGCTCTGCCCCTTTGAAAGATGATCTCATGAAGGAAATGTGTATTTCATTGCTTTCAACATTATTTTTTGTTAACACAACAATATAAGATCGATCAGAGGTGAAAGTGTAAAGAGTGAAATCTTGGGAAAAATCGGGGCTCATCAAGGAAGGAGATTCTACTATTTCTCTTCTAATAGAATCAAAATCTTGACTTTCTTGGGGTCCCCAATGATACTGGACATCCTTTTTAATTAATTTTTGTAAAGGCCTTACCATTTCTCAGAAACTTGGGACAAATCTTCTGACGAAATTAATCTTTCCTAAAAAGGATTGCATGGATTTTTTGGAAGAGGGAGGGGAGAGTTTAGCAATAGCTTGGGCTCTTTTCAGGTCAATAATCATTCCATCTTTGGACACTCAAGTAGTTTTCCTTTCTCTACTTCTAAGACTGATTTCTTAGGGTTGAAGGATATTCCATACTTGCGACATCGTTCTAGGATATACCTAATGTGAGACAAGTGATCTTTCTCATTTTTAGAGAAAACAGTAACACCATCAAGATAGACCACTACTAATTGATTTACGAGACCATGAAAAGAAATGTCCATTGCTCTCTAGAAAGTGGCCCCGAAATTTATAAGCCCAAAAGGCATCTTCTTGTAGGCATAAGTCCCCCATGGGGTACAAAAAGTGGTCTTGAGATGATATGGGGGAGACATGAGGACCTAGTTATACCCTAAAAAACCATCTGACAAAGATATTCCTATTGAACCAGATACCCGCTGAAGGATCTGTTCCATCGGAGGAATGGGAAAGTTATCTTTATCAAACGCTTGGTTCAAGTTACGAAAGTTGACATAGAGTCGAATTTCACCACTTTTCTTCCTAACAGGAACTAGATTAGACACCCATTGTGTGTGTCTCACCGGGAAAATTATCTTTGCATTTAGTAATTTATTCAGTTCTTTCTTGACAGTGGATTCTAATTTGGGGTGCATCTTTCTTAATTTTTTCTGAAAAGGCTGAGTTTTTGGTTTCATGGGGATGACATGTTGTATTATATTAGGGTTAAATGTTTTCAAATAATCATATGTTTAGGCAAAAATGTCTTTAAATTCTTTAAACAATTTTATAAAGGCAGATCGTTCTTGCTCAGAGCATCTCGTTCCCAAATTAATATTTTGATTATTTTCCTTAGTCCCTAAATTTACCATCTCATAAGTCAAATAAGAACTGTTCGTTTTACAATTAACTGTCCCTCTAAAATTATCATGCAAGTCATAAAACCTCTCTAGTCTTACAACAAATCTAGGAATAAAGTTTACCATATCAGACATTATTTCAGGAGATCTAGGATCTGATATTACCATGAGGTTGCAGAGGTTTTCATAGTGAGTTCCTTCGTTGATGACTGCACCTTGGAAGGTGTCCTCCATATGCAAGAAGTTGATGATTTGCTGGTCATCATCAAACACTCTCCAATTGGTGATGTTTTTCGGGATCGACGGCCTAAAAAACAATTCAATAGAAAATGCATTAGGAGAAAGACCTTCTGTGGGCAATAGTTTAGAAGCGACATTAGCCAATAAATTAGCCTCCGAATTAGTTAGTCTAGGAATGGAATTTATGTTAAATGCTGAAAAATTTTGCATTAAACTCCATACCTCAGTTTGGTAACTTTTCAGATGTGGTGATAAGAAATGTATGGAGTTCCTTACCTGCCTAACCACAATCTCTAAATCACCAAATATTATTAAATTTCGTACGTCCATATCCAAAGATTTCCTAAGACCTTGTAAAAGTGCTTCATATTCGACGGTGTTATTAGTGCACTCGAACTCTAATCGATAGACAATGAAAATCGTATTACCTGTGGGATCTATGAGTACACATATTGCACCAGCTCCTTCTTTGGATTTGGATCCATCAAAGTACAACGACCAGATCTAAGCTTCATCAACTGTGTTTTTCACACTTGGAAAAGATGACGACTGAGTATAGGGAATAACTTTTAATTGTTGCCCCGGATTAGTGATAGGGGAACTTTCAGCCATGAAGTTACCAAATAAGATATTCATTCCCTACATTTAAAATGAATTAGTAGATGTGGTAAAAGGTTCGTTTTCATCATTTAGATCCGTCATGATGTGCTTGAGATAGCATCCACGATTTATCCTAATTTTGTTGGGCTGTCCATTTTCTGGCAGCCACAAATGAGACCAATCTATGGAAAAGTAACCATGTTGTTGTTCGGACCAGTCCCATGCTTAAAAAAAAACCATAGACTTCAGGGATGTCAACAACAATGATGTCAATAATTTGGTGAACCTTAGGATTAGAAGATAACCTAACCAGAACATTCTTAAGTTCATTGATTACCTTAACGTTCGTCCAATCAAACTGAAAGATTTTGAGATTAGAAGGTTGAACTTCTGCATTGAGTTTTTGACAAATAGATAAAGGCATCACATTTTATGATGCACCAGAATATACAATGCAATTATGTACATTCCTATTAAAAAATTCAAAAGTTAATAAGAAAGGAGGGACATTTTTACGAGCGTTAACAACATAATTCTGCTAATTTTTTGTCGTTGTCCCTGAAACAATTTTATCTACATTTGATACAGTTTTTTCAGCTAAATCCCTTTTATCTGGAGGTTCAGATGTCGTTTTAGTTGGGATATCTTTGGTTATTTTAGAACCAATTTATGCAGTTTTCTTTCTTCTATGATTGTGGTTCTTACTGTTTTCTGCTATACTTTGAAGCATTTTCTGCAGAATAAGGGGAAATTTCAGCAACTCTAAAACATAAATATTATCCCTCATCTTTTTCAGATCTTCAATTAAATCGTGACGCAAAAGAGGCCACCCTCACGGTTCCTCCCTGCTCTCACCAGGACCTTCCTTCTCTACAGGCCCGAAGAGTAAATGCTCTTCAACTCCTCTCGGGAGTTCTCCTACCCACA
>SNQJ01S0026657.1:7589-38455 GCA_010110895.2 Picea sitchensis | reverse complement strand
CCAAGTGTAAAGAAAAAAATAAGCATTGTTAAGATAAGAACAAATTCTCACGAGCTCCATAGTGAAACTGGGCGTTGGTCAATTCCTAAAACGTCATGGGATGAAAGAGTGTGTCACCTTTGTGACACTAAGAAGGTTGAATATGAAAAGAAATTTCTCTTATGTTGTCCAGCCTTTACCCATATTAGATCTCATTTTCAAAATATTGATCACACTACCAACCTTCCTAACCTCTTAACTCAACCAACGTATAGTGATCTTGGAAAGCTTCTCTTAATGTTTTTCAAACACATAAACAAAATTCTAAAGAATCACAAGTAATCACTTACCCTCTTAAGGTCTGATAGACCAATTAGGTCTTAGTGGACATTAATCATCATCATCATCATATTATTTTAATTTTTTTTTATTTTTTTTAACCTTTTAAAAGTTTTTCACCATGAATTTGTTTTTTTACCATTTTGTTTTCTAATTTTTTCTCATTTTAGCTTTAGTTTATACTTAATTTTTATTTTTTTTCCTTTTTAGTTTTTATTTTATTATACAAATTCACTTTTTTTTTTCAATTCTTTTTTTTTTCTTATTTTTTTAGTTTTTGATTTATCAAAATAAATTTAAATTGTATTTTTTTGTTAAATATTTAAAAATAATGTTATTTAAGTAGAACGATTTTCTATGCATTGAAGTAAAGGTAAAAAGATGTGTTAAAAATAATATTTTCCACTATATTTAAAAAAGTATGGAACCATAAATTAATTAAGGAGAAGAAAAATCTTATTTGCAAAAAAGTAAATGGTAAAAAATATTTTTAAGATTGAAAGAAGCATGGAAAAATGACTAAAAACATTGTTGAAAAAAATTAAAAAAATTAAAAAAAATGAAAATAGATGAAAAAACAAGCATTTAAAAAATAAATTGGAAACATTATGGATCAAAAAAATTTAAATATAAAAAAACCACCTAAAAATGGAGGGGGGTACTATAGCACCATTTTTAAAAACAGGGTAAAAAATGTGACCCCCCAAAAAACAAAAAATGTGTAGAGCTCTCGTTAAGTTGGTAATTATGTTCATCATCGTCATCGTCGGAGCCGAGGTTCCCCCGTGATTACATTCCACTAAGAAAGGATGATGCCCCAGTTGTGACACTGCCTAAGAATGTTAACCACATATTGGTGACAATCGACATACCAGAATGGGTCATCATCGATGAAGATATGATGAGAAAGGTGCCACAACTCATATATGCATACCATGAAATTACAGACACGGTGAAGTTCCTGAACTTGCGCCCCACCATTATCTATATATGAAAGTATACCTAGCAACAAATAAGAGCATACTTGTTCCCTAACTATGGTCCAGAGGATTGAAATGAGTAGGCCTACTCAACCTGTTCAACATCACACACTTTGGATGGAGAAATGAAGTAAATGCATGCGTTAAGTTTCTCCTATATTGCATGCATGCAAGGTATTTGTGGCTAGATAGGCAAATATCAATAGACATAGATTTGATTGCAAGGATCATAGGATTACTAACATAGGGGAAAGATCCTACCCTATTGTTTTCTGACAAAAAGAGTGGCAGGGATTTGTCATAAGCCATGGAACAATTTTTCACATAGTTAGAGGGGTGCATAGCCTAGATATGCCAAGAATATGCGACCCAAATATCAGACTTGTGACACAGGAATTAGCATGCAAGTTGCTATGAAAGTGAAGGATGAAACAAGTGTCGATAGGAGTGATATCTGTGATAGACAAGTCTATGGAAGGGACCTTGATGGGCTAAGAACCTTTTTTGTTAAATTGATTTCTTATTGGTTGTGCATACGCACAACATAGAGGCATGGAGTTGCATTATCCATGGATTCTAATTTTGCTTCCATTCACATCATGGGGAGATTCAGAGGACGCACAGTTCTTAGGTCCAAGAGGGAAACCCTGTTTAATAGAAAATGTCAAAATACTGAGAGGTGGGGGGGGGGGGGGGGGGTGTGAATCAGTATGAGCACTTTTACCACTTTTAATCACAATATATCTATGCCAATGTGATCAACAATATATCATAAATATCAGGGATGATTTTAGGGGCTAAACTTCACTCATGGGATAATTTTCTAAGGTTTTTACCAAAAGAAGATTCACTATTCTAAAAATTATTCGCCCAAATTCTATAGGATAAAATTATTTTACCTTACGAGTTGCCAACATTTTATACAAACTACATAAAATCCTTAGAAATTTGAATATTTTTACAAAAATATCGCCAAATATTTTATAGTTGGCATATGAAAGATTAATAAGATTTGCCAAGGTTTCTACATTTAAAAAAAAAATTCCATCCTTAAAATCATCCCTGATAAATATATCATATGTATATTATGATCATATAAACATAAGCAACATTACATCAACAACATCACATCAAGTACATAGTACACCATAATTTATGTGGAAACCCAAATGGGATAAAACGACAAAATTATTTCTTATATATCAAAGAATACATTCATTGGAAGAACCAACTTCCCAATCCTCTAGTTGCAACTTTAAGGAGTATATGATCCCCTATTTACACACTCCAACCTTAAGGAAGCTACAACTCCCTGAAATATATAGCTCCAACTCCCTATGTTCTCTGGATCCAACCAGAAGGAGGCTATGGACCCCTTTCCTTGCCTCGTCCTGCCACCCTGAAATATAATTGTAGACCAATTGTCACCACCACAATCACTGCCACTTTCACATCAACCTGTTCAACCTGTCATTGTCACCGATACTCAATCAGATCCTCCCACATGGATCATATACCAGGTAAACCTCTAAACTACATGTCCAACATCACTAACACATGTCTCTACAAAGCATGTACCAATATCACCAACATACCATCACAAGATATGTGTCTCATCCATGTACCAAAGCCCATATCAAACCATCAACCTGTACCATGCCAAACATCAAATGTCTACCAAAACCAACTTCCCAATCCTAGTTGCAAACTTGAAGGAGTATGATCCCCTAGTTCTCAATCTCCAACCTTAAGGAAGCTACACCTCCCTAATTATCTAGCTCCAACTCCCCATGTTCTCGATCCAACCGTATGGGAGGCTATGGACCCCTTTCCTGCCTCCTGCCTGCCACCCTCGAATATAATTGTAGACCAATTGTCACTACCAAAATCACCGCCACTATCACATCAACCTGCTCTCAACCCGCCATTGTCACCGATACCAATCAGATCCCTCCCATTACGGATCATATACCAGGTAAACCTCTAAACTACATGTCCAACATCACTAACACATGTCTCTACAAAGCATGTACCAATATCACCAACATAACATCACAAGATATGTGTCTCATCCATGTACCAAAGCCCATATCAAACCATCAACCTGTACCATGCCAAACATCAAATGTCTACCAAAAACTATACCACACCAAGTGCATCAACCAAGTGCAACAAAACCTATACCAAACCGTGCATCAACTATGTACATCAAACTTCAACCAAATATCAATATCACTAAGAGATGTATTTCATACATGCTATCATATACCAATTTTAATCCTCAACAATGTATCAATATCAATGATAACCATACACCATGTGCGAATGCTTCAAGAGTGTACCAAGAATAATCCTCATGCATGTACCATAGCTATATCACTATGTAACCAAACCAGATACCAAGATACCAATACAACCAAGATGTGCTACTACTCAATGTAGCATACCAATATATCTAAGATGTACCATGCATTAACAAGACATGCCTCTCAAGAATGTACCATACCATCACCAAGCATAAGATGTAATATTCCTGATATAAAATAGTATGTAGAACATAAATAAATAGATAGAAATGGAAGATAAAAAATGATATAAGCAGAACAACACCGCAATAATACCAAAATAATACCAAAATAACACCAGAAAGAGCACTTTGATTACTGAGAGCAATGTTCACTTGCCTCTTCGAGGGGGCAACCTCCAGTAGTGCAGAGCTCTATTACAATAATATCAAAGACAAAACTTCTCATACCCTCTATTCATATGTATACTAAATGAATCTATCCAAAAGAACAATCTAGAAGAAGATCCTTCTAGAAGCGAAAGCTTCTATTAGGTCTTCTTACACTTGACTTATTCCTCCTTATTGCTAGGCCTTATTRATATTGWCCTTTATTACATGGAAATATATTATTCTACCCACTTGAGGGGTTAGGTAGGTTAGGTCCCTAACGTGCCCTCCCCCTTAGAATCAGACTTGTCCTCAAAGCTTGAGATGCAAAACTTTCTACAGAATGTTAGCAGGATCCCGGGTGGCATCTACTGGAGTTGTATCTTTCCACTGAACTAACACTTCCTTGATGGTACGTTGATGAAGATGACGCTCTCACTGGTCCAAAACTGCTTGTGGCTGCAACCAGATGGATCCTTCTTCATCCAACTTAGGAAGGTTGATTTGAGTTTGGCACTTAGTTCCAATCACCTTCTTTAAGCAAGAGACATGAAAAATAGGTTGGAGCTTAGAATGATTGGGTAAAGCTAACTGATAGGACACCTTCCCAATGTGCTTGAGAACTGTATAAGGACCATAAAATTTGGGTGCTAGTTTTTGACAATGTTCGGCCTTGAGTGAAGTTTTCTTATAAGGTTGTAGCCGAAGAAATACCTGGTCTCCTTCAGCAAATTGTCATTCTGAGTAACCTTGATCGGCTTGTTTCTTCATGCGATTCTGATTCATGACCAAATTCTCTTTGAGGGTACAGAGAATAGCCTCACGAAATGTAAGTGTTTGGTCAACCACCTGGACCTTCGATACATCTGGCATGTAGGAGAGAAATGAATTTGGATTTTGGCCATAGAGTGCTTCAAAAGGAGTCATGCGAGTAGTTGTGTGGTAAGAATTGTTGTACCACCATTCAGCTAATGGTAACCATTGAGCCCATCGATTTTTCTTTGCTCCAAAAAATACTTGAGGCTTTGATGATATGTCTTAATTTGGAAGCGTTCCCCCAGGAGATAAGGGCACCAAAGATCCAGTACATGAAGAATAGCCAACATTTCCTTTTCATAGATTGATTGGCCCAAATTGCGTTCAGACAATTTTTTTCTAGTAAAGGCCAAAGGTCTACCTTATTGCATAAGGACAACTCCAATTCCTCTTCCCGAGGCATCACATTCAAGGAAAAATGTTTTTGTGAGACCAAAGTAGTACACATAGCTACCTTCAAATCTTGAAAATCTTGATCCGTTGTGGGAGTCCAAGTGAAAGAATTATTTTTAAGGAGAGAAATAAAAGGGGCTGCAATGGTTCCATAATTCAGAACAAACTTGTGATAATAGTCGGTTAAACCCAAAAAACCATGCAAGTTTTTGATATTCTTGGGGCGAGTCCAATCCTACATTGCTTCAATATTTTTGGGGTCCACCCGAACAAAAGCCTTTCCAACAATATGACCCAATTACTCTACTTTTGAGGCTCCAAAGGAACATTTAGAGTATTTGAGGAAAAGTTGGTGCTGCGAGAGTAGATGGAGAATTTGATCCACATGAGAAAGATGAGATTTCCAAGTTTTACTATAGATAATAATATCATCAAAGAAAACTAAGACAAAATGATGGAGAAAAGGATAGAATACATGATTCATGAGGCTTTGGAAGGTGGAGGGGGCATGACACAAGCCAAAAGGCATGAACAAAATCTCATAGTGACCCTCTTGAGTTCGAAAGGTAGTCTTGGTTATGTCCGCTTCTTGCATACGTATCTGGTGGTAGCCAGAATATAGATCAAGTTTAGTGAAGTATTGAGCACCACTCAACTCATCCAAGAGATCATCAATGACAAGAATGGGGAACTTATCCTTGATGGTGAGCTTATTGAGGGCACTAAAGTAGGGACACATGCACCAAGTACCTTCTTTCTTAAGTACCATGACCATAGGGGAAGAATAAGGGCTGGTACTGGGGCAGATAACACCTGCTTGGAGCAATTCTTGCATTATTTTCTCAATTTCATTATTTTTATCAAAGGGGTGACGATAAGGAAGAACATTGGGAGGAAGACTACCAGGAACAAGGGGAATGGAATGATCATGAAAACCACGAGAAGGATGAAGTCCTTGAGGGGTGGAAAAAATAGATTGATGTTTGGAAAGGATAGCTTGGAGGTCAGGATGCACAGAGGGTGTCTCAACGACTGTAATAGAATGGAGTTGATCAATGATACTAGAGTGACCTTTCTTGAGGAGATTTTACATACAATGGGAACTAATGATCTCAGAAGAACCAACTGTGAGACCTTGGAATTGATACCTTTGTCCTTCCTGTTGGGATTTCATGGTTAATTTCTTAAAATCTATAAGAATGGGACCCAAAGTGCGTAACCATTTAGCACCTAGCACAATGTCACAACCTCCCATGTCAATGGAAAACATATGAGATTTCAGTTGGTAATGTCCAATTTGAAGATGTACATTTTCACAATTCCCACCATATTTCATGGACCCACCATTGGCTATCATGATTTGAAGATTATTGACAACACGAATATAACAATTGGTTTCCTAGGCAATGCAATGATGAATAAAATTGTGGGTGCTACCACTGTCAACAAGCATGATGACCTTCTTGTGATTAATGTATCCAATGAGATTGAGAGTTTGTAGGGTCAAGAATCCAATGAGGGAATGCAAGGAAATAAGTGGGTCAACTTCAGGTGGGTCAGCAGGCTCCTGGGTGGCATCGGGAAGGGAGGGTTCTTCAAGAAGGGGAAATGTCACATCCTCTTCGGGAACATCTTCGGAAATGGCCATAAATATTTTTTGTTCCTTAAAGTTTTTCCCCAAAAAATATTTTTCATCACAATTATAAAAGACCCTTCATTTGGCATTCATCCATTTCATCCCTAGATAGTTTCTAGACCTAGAGGGGAGTGACATGGGGGTTAGGATTATTGGGTCTAGGGTGAGGAACAAAAGGGAGTTGTTTATGCTGGGAAGAAAAACTTGTTGGGCCTCTTTAGCATGATGAGTAGCTTCCAACCAAGTTGCAGGGTAGACCATGAGAACCTAGGATCGGATTTCATGCTTGAGACCACTGATAAAGCATTCACGGAGGAACACATATGACATGCCCTTTGTTTGAAATTCCAAATGCTCAAAAGCAGTGATGAAGTATTCCATTGTGCTTGACTATTTCAACTTGGTCAAACAACCGAGATAGTGGGAATCAATATCAAAGCGGGCATAGAGGTCAAAAACAAACTGGGTCTAGAAAATATACCCCTAAAAGAGAATTTTTTCTCCATTTCCACCATTTCCATCGTTAAATATCTAGATAGAGGAAAACATAGTGAATTTTGGACAACTTGTTAGTAATACCATGCAGAGAAAAGCAATTATCCATTTGAGTGACCCAACCTGTAGGATCAGAGCCATCAAATTTATTGACCTCTAAGTAGGGAAGATGGGGTTCATGATGAAAGGAGTTGGATTGAAAATGTGGAGACTGGGAGGAATCAACAACATCGGGTTGTTCTGATGAGGAAGTACCCATAGGGCGGTTCAAAAATTGATTGACAATAGACTGGAGGGAGGTAAATTGGGTTGTGAGGTTGGCTTCTGTGTTGTTCAATTTTTCCTCTAATTTGTCAATGCGGGAATGGGTAGAATCCATCTGAGATGTGATATGTTCGATGGAGACATGGGCTTGATTGATGGAATATTGGAGTTCTTGGTTGTGAGTGGTGTCTATTTAGAGAGGGAAGTGAGAGTAAAGAAAAAAATGGGTGGTTGGGACAAAAAAAAAAGGACTTATAAGTGATAGGTACCACGACAATCAGTGTGTGAAGGGATATATAATGGAATAGGTGGAAAAATAGGGAAACTGGGAAGGGGTCAGATCCACTGAAACAAAAAGGATTAAAAATGAAGGGTATGAATGTGATCAGGGAGAAAAGGTGAATCCAATGGAATAGTTCCCAAATAGGTGTGCCGACAGAGTTATACTCCGATCTGAAGAACAGTGTAGTGATAATATGCCCAAATGCTTAACATAAAGAAATGTGTAGTAATTTCGCAACCCGAATGCAGGAGACATAGTTGCGCGATAATAGATATTTTCTATTTTGTTTTTTTTCCATCCCAAGGGTTAGGGTATTCAAGGGTTCTACATACAAGGGTTTTCCGTGTGCTATATCTCTTTGATATATGTGTGGGGTCTGACAATAGTACTCAACCCAATATCTCAGGGAACCAACTAAGGAGGCTAGACCGTGACCTTAGTTGTACTACCCGACTACCTAGGTACTAGAGAGTATCTTCCTGAGTGTTTTTTGTGGTGGCACTATACCAGTGAGGTGGCCGATCAATTTATCTATGGAGGGCTTCAAGAGATCTAGGTCGATCCATATATAGGTGATATCTGATGTGCTACCACTCGAAGGGGTACCAACAAGGGTTACAAGGGTGGCCAATAGATGTGCACTTAAGTACCACTTGTATTTCGTACATGTATGAATCCCCGACCGTAGGTTTATATGTGTAACAATAGATCTCTATAGCTTAAAGACGTCAAAATACGTCTCTACCCTGAAAAAAAATTAACCCACAATTTTATGCCAAGGATGGTGCTCTGATACCACTTGTAATATTCCATATATAAAATAGTATGCATAACATAAATAATTAGCTCGAAATGGAAGATAAACAATGATATAACTAGAACAACACCAAAATAATACCAAAATAACACCAGAAAGAGAACTTTGATTATTGAGGGCAATGTTCACTTGCCTCTTCGAGGGGGAAACCTCCAGTAGATCATAACTCTATTACAATAATATCCAAGACAAAAATTCCGATACCCTCTATTCATATTTATAATAAATCTATCTATCCAAAAGAACTATCTAGAGGAATATCCTTCTAGAAGAAGAATCTTCTATTAGATCTTCTTACATTTGACTTATTCCTCCTTATTTCTAGGCCTTATTAATATTTACCTTTGTTACATGGAAATATATTATTCTACCCACTTGAGGGGTTAGGTAGTTTATGTCCCTAACATAAGATATAATCATAACCAACTTTGGGTACCATAACTACACCTCTGGAGCTTCATTTATAGTTCATCAATTGAACCCATCACATATGATGACATCAACCACTCCATTAATGACAACTAAATCACCATTAATCTCAATCATATCTCTAGGGATTCTAGACTTCTCCAAGGGTTCAAATCAATGAAAACCAATTGTCCAAGTCAACTATCCAACAATCTCCCCCTTTGGCATTGATGCAAACACTCATGCTCCCCCTGTGACCATTTTTGTTCATCAATGTTTCTCACTCTCCCCCTTTGAAATCAATGGAAAAGGGCCTCTCTCCTTGGGTTTGCTCCACCTATCTTCATGCTTCTATTATTTATCTCTATTTCCATGCCTTAGTTCTTTCTCTTCACATGTTTATGTATTCATGTTTATTTCCAAGTTCCTCTTCTATTTTGATAGAAAAGAGTGACTCCCCTTGAATGTATACCTCCATTGAATAATCGTTCTTTGACTTCAGGCACTTGACTCGTACTCTTTTGATATTTCTCTTTCTCTTCCTTTGAAATCATGGGAAAAAGGATAAATCCCCTTATCAGTGTGTCTCCCCCCATATTCATGCCTCTAATCATTCTTTCATGATGATTTCTTCCCTTGACTTCTCTGCAAGATGTCATATAGATCAATGTAGGGATACTTGTATATGTTTCCTTTCCTCCCTTCCAGTGCTGTCTAATTTTCCATTGGTCCTTTCTCTTGTAACTCTATGAGATATATAAAATTAATTAATTACTTGATTTCATCATTCACTTTTCATGTTCACTTGACCATACTATTCAATGATTTTCTTCTAATGATTTAGCTTCTGTTGATGATTTCTCTTTCCCTGTTTTTTGTGCCTTTTACTACTTTCCTTTATATGAAAATCTGATTCCAACTAATTCCACTAATTCCAATTGTGGATGCACTGCTATGTATCTTCTTCGACCCATATTATATATACCTTCTAAATATATGTATTTTTCCATATGTCACAAACTATCCATACCTTTGATGCTCAATTGTCCACAATGTTGACCCATCTATCACTATACTATCATAAAGGATTCACGTCTACATCTGATCATCACATATTCATGTTTCTTAAAACTAATTCAAATGTGTCCACTAGTATTCTCCATCTTCAAATCAAAATCTGTATGTCTGGAACAATTTGTACTAAATATATCCCTCCCTGAATACATGTGTGTAATGCAATCATAAATGTATGCCTATGTAACTTCCAACTCTACTTATCAACTGATCAATCTTTTCATTATGTACTTTTGCTATCTGACTGCTTTGTCTCTGCAAATACTTCAACCTGCTCAAAGGATGGTTCTCTGATATGTAGTAGCTAATGCATTGACTCCCCCTGTTCAATATTCATATTTACTGGGAGTCTCCAAGATGAGTGGCTCATAAGAATACTTTCTTTGATGCAAAGTAATATTCCTCTTCATCTTTGAATTCATCATTTTCTTGAATTCTAACATTCTTTTTATCTTCTTCCTAGTTTATGACATCTTCCTCTTGGCCTATAAATTGATCATGATCTTGTACTACTGCAATTTTTGTAAGTACAATCTCTGGAAGTGCTTCATTTATCTTCTCTTCATTCACTTTTTCTTCTAGTTCCTTATTTCCTTTCCAGTCCTTTGTGTATCTAACATCAATGTCTTCCTTTATGAAGGGATCTATCATACTTCTACAATTTCAAGCTATGTGTCCATATTGGTGTCTTTTGTAACATTCTTTATTGTGTGGGACCACATAAACATCTCTTGCTTGAACATTTCTTTCATACATTCTGTAATTCACAACTTTATGTCCAAAGTTAGTACATTTAAAACAATGACCATAAAATAAATTTACATACCTAGGAATAAATGATATTCTCTATTGTGTAGTCCTTTTGAATTCCCACCTTGGCTAATAATGATATTTTCTTCTATTGATCCCTTCATCGTGATTGAATATTCTTTGTTGCCTAAATGTATAAGGTCTTATGTATTCATTCCTTTATGATTCTTGTTGACTATGATAACTTCAGCATAACATTTTTGTTCTATTTGTTTCTTCATGGAGATTGAACCTTTCTTAGTCTACATCTGGTTATATCCTAGGTTGAACCTGTCATAGTATGGTCTTTGATTGTTGATGATTTTATCCAATGTTTTGGTGCTATTTTGCTACATGTCCTTCTGGAGATCTTTTCTTAGAGTGACTATTTTTTCTTCCAACCTTTCAATCATCTTCTCCTTTTTTTCTAGCTGAATTCTGAGTATCTCTTCAATCCTTCTATATTCTTCTACCTGGACTTTTAACTTTGTGATTATCTTCTTGACTTCCTTTGAGTTGAAATTCTGGGTTCCTTCTTTGATCTTTAGTTATGCCTTGAGTGACTTGTTTTTATTTCTTTCTTTCCTTATTTATTCTAAGGAAATAATTAATTCTTATCTAAGATCAACTTCACCTTCTTATTTGAAACCATCACAGGTTCTTTTTTTATTTTCCCTAGCCATAAATAGTACATTTTCTGAATCATTGTCACTTTCATCATCTTTGTTAGATGAGGAACTATCTTCTCCTGAGTAGATATTTTTCTTAAATACTTTCCTATTATCTCTTCTCTTGTTTCCATTTTGATATTTCTTTTCTTTCTTGGTAAATTATTCTTCATCACTTTCTAACTTCTTAGAATAAGGACATTTATTAGAAAAAAGACCAATTCTACCACAATGGCAACATTTTAAAGGAATCATACCTTTGTACTTGTTGTTTCCTCTCTTCAACTTCCTTATGAAGTTGGCTATTTTTTCATCCTCATTTGAATCATCGCTACAACTGCAATTTGTCTTTGAATAAAGATTTTTCTTCTTCTTTTTCCTTTTGGATGCCTTGAAAGTTGCATCCTTTATGACTTGGTTCTTCTATTTTGTTCTCATTTCATAGGTGGTGAGTATACCATGTAGATCGTCCATGATTAAATTTGCTAGATCTGTTCTTTATTCTAGTGTTGAAATATTTGGATCAAATCTCATAGGTAGATAGTTTAGTACTTTTTGAATGATTATTGGTTCCTTCATATGTTTTCCCAAACGTTTAATATTGTTCACTTTTTCATCAACTCACAAAAATTAGGATGCAATGTCTTTGTCTTCCTTCATCTTCAATTGTTCGAACTTAGCTCTAAAGGTTTGGAGTTTATCTCCCTTGACTTTGTCATCTCCTTCATAAATATTTTGAAGCTTATCCCAAATATCCTTTTGATAATAGAAATGCATAACCTTAACAAATAATTAATCAAAAAGATTGTTTAGAATATTACCTTTAGCCTTTGAGTTGTTTTCTTCGAGTTTCTTTCCATACTTCTTAGTTGGGGGAGTGGTTGGTTCTTTGTATCCATCTACTACTACAATTCAGAGATCAAATCCTTGTGCTTGTAAGAAGGTCTTCATTCTTATACTCCAAAATGCATAATTATGACAATCAAACACTGGTGTTCAATCTTAGTGTATTCCATGATCTTCTTCCAATGATTATATTTCTTCTTGAAGGACCTTCTCTAATACCAATTGTTGGAATACTGAGATGGGGGGGTTGAATAAATATGAGATATTTTACCACTTTTAACCACAAGTATGTCAAATTTATCAATAGTATATCATCAATATATCATTAGTATATCATGAGCATATAAGCATAAACAACATCACATCAAGTACAATGTTACGAGGAAAATCTCTCTATGGATAGGGTAAACCACAACAGATGGAAATGAGTGCAGAAATCAACTCTCCTCTCAAGTATTCTATGAAAAAAAATATGCTAGCAAGACAATATAAAAGGCCTATCGCGTCCAGATGTTCGATGAAGTCCATTGTTGAGCACTTGAGCCAAAGAAATATACCTGCAACTAGTCCTCAAAAACCAAGCAAAAAAATCATATGGTGATAGTATGTAATGTTAGCACATTCAATAGCATAATGCACTAATAAACATGACAAATACGCCCATGGAATAATAATTCAAATATTTGCAAGATATCAATTGGACAGGAAAATATTATTTCTATTAATATATTATCAACATAAGTGAAAATGTTACAGACTTATGTGTCAGCACAGTTCATAACCGAGAAACTAAGTTCCTTCCAGCTGGGCCTCCATCACTTCAATCCTCCACCAAAGGCAAGCTCATAATAGAGAAACAATGAGGTTCTCAATCAATAAGGGAAGAAATTGGGGGTTGAACACTATGTTCAGACTTAAAGGACAAAGGGATGCATACTCAATATGAAGTAAATAATTCCTCTAGAGTAACTTTGCTCTCAAAGTTGAATTCTTTCTCCTCTTTCCATAGCTCAGAATTGGCCCATTTATAGCCTTCAAAATGGAACTGAAGGGTTGATTCAGAAAGTTTCCAGTATGTGGAAGGCTAAGGATGATAGATCTCCTGTCGTGTAATGGAAACCTGACATTAATTTCATTTTCTGGCACAAATCCTGATGTACGCGGGCTGTAGTGGAGAAACCTACGTATACGTATGATGTATAGTAGGCAAGATGCATACATGTGGAAAATTGTTTATTTTTAGCTTTGGATTTTACAAATAGGGATGATAAGTTTACATGGGGAAATGGAAAAAGGCCTTCTATGCAACATTGCATAGGGTGAGGAAAATATTTCTATAACATACACAATACACGATAATTTACGTGGAAACCAAAATGGGAGAAAAACATCAAATGATTTCTTATATATCAAAGAATACATTCATTGGAAGCACCAACTTCCCAATTCTCCAGTTGTGTCTGGAAGGAGGTTACGACACCTTATTTATAGGATTCAAATTGAAGGAAGCTACAATTCCATGAATTCTCTAACTCCAAGTAGAAGGAGGCTACAACCCCCTAATTATTAGGCTCCAACATGAAAGAATCTCCAACTCTGTGTGTTCTTTGAAACCAACCAAAAGGAGGCTATGCCCCCCTTTCCTTTCCCCATCACGTCGCCCTAAAATATAAGTGTAGACCAACTTTCACTACCACAATCATTGGCACTATCACTGCCACTATCATTATCATTTCCACTGTCACTTCCACTATCACATCAAGTTGTGAAAACTGTCACTATCATTGATACTTAACCAAATCCTCTCACATGGATCATATACAAAGGACATCTCTCAACTAGATGTCCAACATCACCAACACATGCCTCTACAAATTATGTACCAATATCACCAACATACCATAACAAGACATCTGTCTCAACCATGTACCAAAGCACATATTAAAACATCAACATGTACCATGCCAAACATCAACCATGTACCACAACCTGTACCACACCAAGTGCATCAACCATGCACTAACACATGTACCAAATCGTGCATCAACCATACACCAACACCTATACCAAACCATGCATCAATCATGTACCACAACCTCAACCAAGTAACAACATCACCAAGAGATGTATCTCATACAAGTGTTTTCATATGCCAAGTGTAATCCTTAGCAATGTATCAATATAAATGAAAACCATACACCATGTGCCAAATCTTCAATTGTATACCAAGAATAATCCTCAAGCATGTACCATAGCTTCATCACCATGTAACCAAACCATATACCAATATATCAATACAACCAAGATGTACTACTAATCAATACCATACCAATATTACCAAGATGTACCATGCATAAAAATTACATACCTCTCAATAATGTACCATCACCTAGCATAATTATAATCACATAAGAATACATGTAACCCATGTTAGAAAAATAGGATCGCGGATAAATAAAATAAAATAAAATGTTGAAATAACACTAAGAAGATACAAAATACAATAGATACACAAATATACGTGGTTCACCTAGTGTGGGCTATGTCCACCAGAGAAATTTCCATGTCCTTTCTTTTATTATCCATCAAAATGAAGTGATACAACCTACAACACACCCATTATAACTTTCTCTTATTTCTCTCACAGTCTCCTCTCTCAGAATACAATAATCACACACATATCTAGCCGTAATAAAATTCCCTCATAAAAAAAGGTTTCCTTCTAGGGAAAAAACCCTAAAATAACTTCTACCATTAGATCTGTGACCTTATAATGAACGATCCAGATTGACTATGAAATTACAATATTTTACAAGGAAATTTTTCCCAATATTTTTATTCAGGGGCGCAGATATGGGGGAAAAATCTCCCCCACACCCCCTGTTAGGGAATGGGGTCCAAGAACAACTGAAACAAACATCTGAATCAAGAATATAATTAGGTTTGACAACCAACAACCTATATTTGACCTACTATACTCTAACATTGACTTGTAACTTTTTCATAGCATTCAGTAGCCTGGTACCAACATATCTCCCAAATGTTTCTTAGCCTCATGGGACTAATACTCCTTATCATGTGGGGAATCATGTGACATCTCTTAGGAAACCTATAGGGGTGCCTAAGTGATGTCACATGAGGCCCTGCGTGACAGGGAGTCTTAGTCCAGTGAGGCTAAGGCAAATTTGGGGGAAATGTTGGCACTAGGTTGTTGAAGTCTATGGAAGAAACCCTCAAGCTGACCCATGAGGGCCTGCCAAATTAGTGTTATATAAATGACCTAGCACTCTACATCTACGAAAATTTCTCTTGTTCCTCGTACTTTCTCCACTGCCTCATACTTTTCGTCAAATTAACCAATAGACCAAAATACTAGATGTTGGTTACTTATGGGATGACCCAAGTTCTAACTACAGGATTACCAACTTCCCATCTTTCATCGACCCTCCTAGATACCAAAAGGAAACATAGTGTACAAAGTGCACTATGCAGTCTCACCCAATATGGATTCAATGGGTGGCCACAAGACTCAGATGTATGCAACCCTAGGATGGGATGTGTTTCTTGTTGGCGCAAGTTTGATTAGACCATGGTCCTTCTCAGGTTACCAACAAAAGGTATTGAGTAGTCTAGAGCATTGGCATTTTCATCTCCTCCGAAGAGAAGAAGTCTCACCTGAAGAGCTACTGAGACAAAAAGATAGGGAAGGGTAAGGAAAAGACTTAGGAGGATCCACAAAACCTTCGGGACTCATTCTGATCTTGTGTAAGAGACATAAACAATTTTAAATCTTAAAACAATGATAAATCTTATGTATGCAAGAATCAGACATACTTATGTTGAGAACTAGCATTTAAACATAGAACCATTCAAGTAGAACTTATAGAGCATAAAGAAGTATTGTAATGCATAAGTAAACACATAGAGACACATCATATTTTGAAATTTCATATCCGTCTTCATATTATCTTCAAAACCTTTCCTTAATTACACACTCCCAAATACACAGTAATGCTCTATACAGACTCTTGACTCTGGACTCATGTTATAGAGCCCTGACTCTCAGATAGATAGATCGGTCACATTACATACTCAAGACTTCACTTGACTCGACTTACAATAACCAACAACTAAGAGCTCAACTAAATAACAATAACAACACCAACCAACCAACTAACCAACCCTTTTACAATTATGTTCAGCCCTATATATAGCTAGGTTGTGTCTTCCATCTTGGCTTTCATGCTTCCTTGTTCTGTTGCAACCATTTATTTCTTAGTTGGCGTTGCGTTGAATTTTGCAACTGATTTCTGTTGCTCTTTCTTGCTCTATTTTCCAGCTGTTATAACCCTAATTTTCACCAGACACACTTACCTGGCATCAGGCCATCTCGGATTTCTTCTTTGCCAAAACACTGTTGAACAACTCTTCTTAAAAACCCGTTTTATAAAGGCACACACACCCTGCTCCATTATTGCATGCATGTACATGGTAGCTGACCCAAGACAACCCGCGCGTACCTACAAAAGAATGAAAAAAGGAAAGTTGTTGACGGAACACACAACTTTGGGTAAGTTAACTGAACCTTTCAGCCATGCATGGGTAGTCATTCGACCAAATACCAAGCTAGGTATTTGGTCGAATGACCGGCCATGCATGGCCAAAAGGCTTAGTTAACTTACCCAAAGCTGTGTGTTTCATCAACAACTTTCCTTTTTTCATTCTTTTGTAGGTACATGCGGGCTATCTTGGGTCAGCTAGCATGTACACACGTGCAGTAATGGAGTAGGGCACATGTGCCTTTATAAAAGGGTTTTTTAAGAAGAGTTGTTCAATAGTGTGTTGGAAAAGAAGAAATACGAGATGGCCTGATGCCAGGTAAGCGTGTCTGGGGAAAATTAGGGTTATAACACCAGCTTCTGGTGAATCTTTCACAACTCGTTCTTATTCAAAACTTCCATGAATCCTTATCCCAAAAATGAAGGGCCCAACAGCCTCAGACCACAATCCTTGACTCGGTCTCGATTCAAGTGCTTGGTTCTTTTTCATATTCCAGGAGAATCTAATGTTTTCCCTTGTCCTTCTTTTCTTCTTTATTCAACTCTTTTGTTTGTGCTTTCTCTTATGTTACCTCTTCAAATGAAGGGCCCAACTCTAGGACTAATTCTAAGGCTCGCTCCTTTACTCCTTGAAAGTTTCCAACTTTGTCCTGCCACTTCCTGGCAAGGAGTGATGCCTCTGCAAAAACCTGTTGGGTTGTCTCTTTGCTATCCCCCTTTGGCTTGGACACGACCAACAAGTTCTACTCAGAATATGATATTGTGTCAACTTGATGCATCTGCATATACACTGCCTGAATTACAAGTCATAAATCACACATCTCTTTCTTTGCTACAGACTGTGCCTCAAAAAGGGCGTTCAAATCATTGTCTACCTGTTGTATTTGGTCAAACTTTTGTTGTTGCTCCATCAGATCTATTATGGCCACAACTTCCTTATTTAACACCTAGATATTTATGAGTACCTCCTCTAAGACTTGGTTTCGTTGAGCGATGATGCCCATCCAATTGCTGACTTCCCTGAAAATATTTGTGCATTCCGATGTATGCTTGTGTAGTGTTGCTTGGGGATTGTTTCCTTGCAGTACTATATTCTGCATCTTCTCTTGTAGATTATGGGGATACTTCTCTGCTTCCTGCCGATTTTTTTGCAAATTTTCTTCTAGATTCTTAGCGCGAGTGGCTAGTTATGTCCATTCTCCTTGTAGCAATTCAATCTAGTGTTCTGGCTCGCCTGCATCACTGGCTTCAGGTACTTCGGGCGCAACCTTCTGAATCTTTGGCTAGGCTTTGGCAAGTCTTTCCTGCACTCTCTCCAGTTTTCACTCAACCTATATTTTTTCATGTGCTTCCTGTGTCCTGTGTGTTTGCGCAATGATATCTTCCTTCCTTGTGACCTCGACAGACTTCTCGGCCTCCTAGAGCCTTTCCTCTAATTGATCAGTTGACTCTCTGATTATTCCAAACAAGTGTGTTGCTAGCCACTGTACTAGGTCAACAGATGAAGGAGATGCATCTCTAAGTTCTCGTGTCTATAGTGGAAGTCCACTGGCTGTATAATTATCAGAGCGGGTCTCTACCTCCTCCTCTGTTGGTGGCCCTAGTGCGATCCTCAATCTTATCTCTGAGGGAAAAAGAGTCAGAACCTCTGTTTTGGCTATGTATAGTTGCATTAGTTCTGCACATTACTGAGGGTTCTGAAGAACCCACTCCATTTGTTCTCACTCGGATGTCGTGCTCTGCCCGATTGTTGATTTTGGTTCTTTTTGAGCATCTGGTATCTCTTTCTCTTTTGTTGCGTCTGCTTCATGCATTTTACTTTCTTGGGAACCCTCAGCCTTGTCCGATGAGGTGATTTGTTGGTTGATTTGAGGTTTGGGTTCCTCTACAATTTAATTATCTTTTCCTTGCACCTAATACTCAAGCTGTTGTTCCTTGATTTCTGGATTCAGACCATTCAGCTTCATGATCTGCTCTGGTACTTTGGGGTTTGGACTAGAAACTTCTAGTCTTGACTTAAGCAACTCTTAGGTTATTTCTAGGATTCCTCACTCCTCTTTCTTTGGCTGATCGAGCTGCATCGGCTCTGGTTTTGTGGTTTGGGGTGGACTAGTGATTTCTTGGGTTGGCGACTAGGGTGGTGGTGGTGATAGAGGGTGCTCAATGATAAATGTGGATGGAAATGTTTTAGGCTCAGGGTCGTCATGAATGTGGATGATAGTTTTGGCTTTGACCACTGAGCGGGTGCGGGGAGAGGTTGATGCAAGGGGTTGGGGGTTCAAAGGTTTGTTCGGTGAGACCTCGGTTTTGGGCCTCTTCATCAATGGTTCAGTACCGAACACAACACTCAGGATCTGGTTAACATCCTCACCTGAAAACACGACATCAATTGACAACTAATGGAAGGCCGGTATTTTCTTCCACTCCAATTATTGCATCTCTTATTCCTCCTCAGAGTTTGATTGTATTTGAGCTTCTGGCTTCTGTGACGTTGGACCTAAGCTTGGTCTGACTTCTTCTTCTATGCATGTCTTCTTCAGTAGCTCCGTAGGTAGAATAGAATGGATTCTCGACTTGCACGGGCTACGTTTGACTCCTTGCCAAAACATGACTTCCTTGTTGAAGGCCTCCGCATCCAGATAGAATGACAACATCTTTTTATGGAAATATTCCATGCTAACATGTCTCGGCCACACAAATGTGTGGTGTCAGTTCATGCTAAAGGAAATGTTTCACGTATTGTAGTTGAGAAACTCCTGTAGAATACGCAAACTCTATGTTGCATCTATCAGACCGTTGTACCATTTATAAAATTTTGTGGCATTGAAGGTTGTATTCTCTGATTCTGGCCTTGACTTCCATGGCTCGAACATCTTCACCATGCGGCCCTTATCTGGTAACGTTGGTGGCCTTCCAATGGGTGGCTTCCATTTGAACATTGTGAATTCCATGAGTAGATATCCATAAGTGAAGGTTCCTCCCTTCTCCTGCACTTCCTCGCATGCCGCTAGTAGTTCCTCCAATAGGTAACTACACCAATTGAACATAGCTTCATTAGCACAAAATTTTTCTACTAAGAATGCATCTAGTGTGCATTCACCCTTGTAGTAGGACCTCATAACCTTATTGGATATTATGTAACAGCCAATCCTGATTGTCTCTAGTAGTATGGGTTTGATTACTACTATGCATCCCCCCCTCTTTCTGTTCAATTTCGCATACAAGGTAAGCTCTCCCTTCTTTTTTTCGTGCTTACCAAGACCCTGGAATCCTTTCAACACATCTTCTCCTTTGAAGGACGGTCCCGTAAGATGGTGGATGTCTTCAACATGGATTGGATATCTCTTATCCAACCAGAGACTTCTGTCATACACCCTACTTATCATAAATTTTGTGCACCACGCAACCTCACCAGTGGTACCGAATACTGGTAGGTCTCTAAGGTTCATGATGGTCGAATTGAATAAGTTGATAAAGTCTGGTTTTGGCACAAATTGCATGCCTCCAAGTCCGTCTAGAGCCATTTCCAAAAATATATATGTGTTCATCTGAGGGAACAAAATCGAATATGTTAGGTCAAGATTGAGGAGATTAACATGCTCCACCTTCCCTTTTAGATCGCCCATGACCTCGACTCATGGGTCATAGGGCTCATCTGGTACCACTTCTTTAGACATAGAACTTCATATTGTTGTGGATCTTGGCATTCACACTTCTACAACAAGATAAATACTGAGTTCATGACTACGTATTTAACACTTGTACAGAATGGTTCGCTCTACCGAATTCAGAAATGGCTAAGTTATTTGAAAATGATGCATTCCCGGGCGAGTTCTCAGGACCTTATACTTGGATTAACCGACAAATTTTAGCAATAACTATTGTTCATTATGACCGTATGGACACAACTAGATCTTGGTTGTTCGACGGGATGGTTTAACAAGGTAAATCCTATTGGGCAACTATGGTATTTACTTACTTGCGTGAGTGGAATAGGGAAGTGGTCGATTTTATAACTTTTCATTTGACACGTGGGTATCCCGCCGTGAAATTCGATGGAATCTTGGGATATCGTGACTCTATGGCTTAAATGACTTCAGGTGAGGTACTGCAATGGTCATAAAGGATATGACTAGACTAGGTTCATGTGGCACATGGGCTCAGATCATATTCAGATTCATTCTCCCTCGGACCAAAAAGGAGGTCCTCGTAATATTAATGATTGTCATTAATGGATTCTCTTATGATTCAGATCCTGCACTGTTGAGTTATTAGTTCTGTATCAAACAATTTTTAAATAGAAAATGAACTAGGTGTCATGGCGCAACACTGCACAAATCGATTTTATTAACTGAATTTACAAAAATTAAAAAAAACTCAAATCTAACTATTATACAAGCTCCTTCAGACTAGAGATACGATTTCTCTTTCTCAGTTTTGAGACAAGTAAGGCTTTAGGCGAGCGCCATTCACCCATCCTGGCCAAACACACCATCTATTTGCATGAGTCTGACTGCTCCTAAGGGTCAAATCTCCACAATTATGAATGGTCCCAACTAGTGCATGCGCAACTTGTCAGGGTGCTTCATGTACCAATTATCGTAGAGTATAACCTTGTCTCCTTGTGTAAATACCTTGGTATTAATGTGCTTGTCATGCCAAGATTTTTGTCTTGCCTTCTTGACTGATTGATGGTAGTCTGCTAGAGATCTGGTCTACTCAAGTTCTTTTAACTCCATAAGTCTCTATGCACTAGATTCCTCTTTTGACATACATTTGATTTGTGAAATGTGCAAACATGGAGTGATGAATTTTGTAGGCACCACTGCCTATTTCCCATAAAATAACTTGAACGGTGTGTACCTGTGGAGTTTCTTTGTGGTTTTCCTGTATGCCCATAGTACTATTGGGACTCTGTCATCCCAGTCTTCTCGATTTGCGCAACAGACCTTTGTCAACCCTCTTTCTAGAATATTGTTAAAGGCTTCGACTATTCCATTGGCCTACAAGTGGTAGGGACTACTTTTGTGATGTTGGATGAGGAACTCTGTTGTAAGTGTTTCTATAGTGATGCTAATGAAATGAGCTCCCTGATCGTTGGTTAGGATCCTTGGACATCTGAACCAAGTGATGATATTCTCTAAAATGAACCTGGTAGCAGCATCGGTCCAACAGTCCTTAATAGTTGTTTCTTCTGCCCAATAGGTAAGGTAGTCAGTTGTGGTGATGATATACCTAGCCTTTGAATGCTTGGTTGTAGGGTCAATTGGTCCAATAAAGTCAACTACCCATTTCTCGAATGATTGTAGAGATATAACTGGCTGTAGTGGTAATTTGTCTCACCATGATGGCTTACCCACTCATTGAAAAACATCACATGATATAGCATATAATTTTTCATCCTTGAAGAGTGTTTCCCACAAAAGTCCAGCTTGTAGAACTTTCTTTGCAGTGGGATTTCCTCCTACGTGACCTCCTACAACTCCACTATGGCATTCCCAGAGTATATCCTGTCTTTCATGATCTAGGACACATCGTCTTAGAATATTGTATAGTTCTACTTTATACAACTGTCTGACGATTAGCTGGTAATCGGCTTCTCTAACAACCATGTGGCATTTTTGGGTTGCGTAATATGTTTCTAGGTAGGTCCCTGTACTTAAGAAAACTGCTATGTCCTCCAGGTATTCTGGTATGGCCTCAAACTGAAACAAGTCTGCATCTGGGAGCTAGTCATCTATTGCTCTGTCACTTTCCCTTGACTCTAATCTAGACAGGTGATCAGGTCCTACATTGCATCTTCCCGACTTAATGATAACTTCAAATGAAAATTCCTGAAATAACAACAAACATCTACAAATTATCCCTTCTAACACAGGTTTGTTTGTTGATTAGATATTTCAATGAAGAATGATCAGTAAAGAATTTGAAATGATAACCTAACAAATAATGTCTAAATTTATGCAAAGCATAGATCATGGCTAAGCCCTCCCTTTCCGCTGTTGTGTAATTGTGTTCTTCTTTCGAAAACTTCTGACTCGCAAAATAGATAGGATGATCCATAGCTCCATCTCTCGGTTGCGTTAAGATAGCTCCCAAGGCAATTCCTGAAGCATCTACATGGACATGAAATTCATTCTCCCAGTTTGGGAATATCATAATTGGTGTTGTCCTAAGCTTCTCCTTAAGTGTCTTGGATTCTTTATCACATTCTGGAGTCCATTGGAACGTTTCGGCCTTTTTCAGTAGGTTTTCCATAGGTGCAGTAATGTTGGCATATCTTCGGATGAACCTGCGATAGTAACCTATGTGTACCAGCGTGGAGTGCAACTGTTTAGCACTCGTAGGTGGTATCATATTTGTGATGACCGAAAATTTGGCTAGGTCTACCAATACTCCTTGACAAACTATGTGGCCCACCAAATTCCCATGTGGTACACAAACGATACACTTTCTGAGATTCTATGAGATCTAGAATTCTCTGCATCTGTCAAACATTCGTCGCAACAGTGCTACATGTTCCTTGATCAGGCTATATATTGTCTAATCATCCATATAGACTTCTATAAATTTGTGAATGAACTCTCTGAAAKCTATTATTACAATCCTAGAGAAAACTGCAAGGGCATTCTTTAATCCAATCATCCATATAGACTTCTATTATTACAATTCTAGATCTATGAGATCTAGAATTCTATACATCTGTCAAACATTCATCGCAACAGTGCTACATGTTCCTTGATCAGGCTATATATTGTCTAATCATCCATATAGACTTCTATAAATTTGTGAATGAACTCTCTGAAATCTATTATTACAATCCTGGAGAAAACTGCAAGGGCGTTCTTTAATCCAAATGGMATCACATTGTATGTGAAAGATCCCCATTMTGTTATGAAAGTGGTCTTATTTTGTCCTTTTTAGCGATGTTGACTTGGTGGTACCGTGAAAATCCGTCTGTGAATGAGTATGCTTCCTTCATCGCAACCTATTCTAGCACCTCATCTGTAAAGGGTGTTGGTAAAGGGTCCTGCACACAGGCAAAGTTGAGGCTTATGTAGTCTACAAAGACTCTAATATCCTCTATGTCTTTCTTGCTTTGAATAGCTATCGGGATAACCCACTTTGCTTCTTCTACTACAAAAATGAGTCCTTCTTCCAAAATATTATCTATCTCCTTCTTAACCTTCTCTTTTACTCTAGGGTTAAGACGATATGGTCTATGTCTGACATGCTTGGATCCTGGTCTCAATTCAATATTCATTTCTCCGATAAATCCTTTGATTCCCTTTAACTCTAAAAAAGTATTTGGGAACAAATCCTCATATTCCTGCAACAAACTCTCTTTCTCTTGACTAGTTTGTTCATCCCAGTAGTCTCCCATCATAGCTATCTTGGGTTGCTTTGCGGTCCCTAAGTTGATTTTTCATAATTTTAATGGGTGATTGTAGGAACTATCAGTCTAGTTGGGTATGGTGTTTTGAATTTCTCTGATCCCCTCTGTCTCTTTGATGGTTAGGTTTCTCAATTCCTCTAAGTCATCTAGGCTTTCTACATCTCTGCTAATCTGATAGCATTCTATAGGTTTCTTAGTTGAGGCCAGATGAAGGTTGTCCTAAAATTATTGGCTATGTTTTGCACATATCGCGAAGTTTGATTTATGATTACCATTATCTCTAGAAATAAATTCTTTAATATTTTGCTGGATTACTTCAAGCTCAGGTTACTTACTTGTAAATAAGAAGTCCTTGCAAAAATGAGCTTCCAGTGTTTGCCAGTCGATGGTCTATCTTCTGGTTTCTTCGTGTATGAACCAAGATTTTGATATTGGACCTAGAGAGTGGGGAAATACTTGGACCCAGAAGTGAGAGGGTATCCCCACAGCTTGCCACTGTGTCACGCACTGTTCAATATGAATTGTAGGATCCGATTCTTCGTTGAACAGTTGCACAACTTGGATATTCGTCTACATCTCTGATTCCAACTGCTCCTTATTCTGGAACCTGTACTTGATATATTTATTCACCTCATCCCAATTTCTGAGTACTGCTTTATGATTATCCCACCATCTAGCAAGGGTGTTCCGAAAATCTACATCTAGTACCAAGATTCTTTGATCTTCTAGTACATTTTCTTCCATGTTGAGCAGAAAATTGTCTAGTTCTGAGGTTCCATCATATACTGGGTGTTCTCTAACTTCGGTCCTAGCCCATCTAGTCACTCTGACAGTCATGAATATTCTTGAGAATATTTCATACAAACCTTGTTTCCAACTATCGAAAGCCAATTATGAATCTTCATCTGCTGACTGTATGCTTTTTCAGCTTACTGATCCATCAACAGTAGGATTTATATAATCGTCTCTCGTTCCTATTGTTACAATGTACAACTGATCCAAGTCTTCTCCCTCCATATTATTTTTCATTGGCTCTATATACCTGGGTCCTACATATGGATCCAAAGGTTGAACTACCTTGATTCCCTCAGCCTCAAAGGTCATGATGTATTTCTTTAAGTCGATTACTATATAATTGTCATAGGCCCAATCAATTCTAAGTAGTGTAGGGTAAGTGTCATTATCTCCCATGATCTCAATGAATTCAAAGTCATCCACTGTCTTTACTCCTACAACATCTATTTCCACATTCTCCAGTCTTCTTATGGGGAAGATACAATATTGGTTTTCCATTCTTAACTGAATTGGGGAATATGTCATCCTAGGTTTTCCTAAGGCTTCCCAGGTCTTCTTAGGCAGAATGTTCACATCGAATCCTAGATCCAACATGACTTCCTTAATCTCAAATTTGTCTAACTGGGCTACTAGTCTGAATTATTTTCCAGTTCATACTTTTCTTCGTTGAACTCTCTAAGTACTCTTCTTAGGAAGACTATCCCTTATTCTTTCTTCTAGGGGTTCTTTGTTCTTTAAATATAGGTATAGCGCATTGCACAACTTTTCTGTTAGTTTATCATTCCTCATAATGTCAGAGAATAATTGAAACTAAAGGTCAACTACATTTTGAGGTTTCTCAGGTTGTCTCGGCATGACTGAAGGTTTTTGGTTGCATGGGGTGAAGCAGGGACTTGTGCCATCTTAGGATAAACATTAGGATGTGGGGGTTTCTCTTACATCTCAGGACTAGGAATATTCTTAAATACTTCTATGTCATCTTTAAAGAACAACTTCTATTTCAAAAGGTCGTACTTGTCTTCTTTAGGTGTTGCTTTCTAGATTTGAGGTAGAGTATCAACATCGGCTCTTGTCTTCACTCCTCCTCGAGTAATGATATTAGGGTTGGGAAATTGTCCCTTAATAACTCTCTTGATTTCTAAACTGATGAGGTTAGTTCCTCTTTTTCGTACTCTATCTTCCCATTTTGCAATTAACTCTAGGTAATCTTCAGTTGCGTGCCTGTTGGTTCTGCAATGAGAGCACCATGGCCGACTTGGATGAGGACAGTCTCTATCCATGTGGCCTTTCTCATCACATTTATAAAATATTCTTGGCCCTCTTCCCCCAGTCCTTCCTCCTCTGAAGTCTCCTCCATCTCCACCTCCTTGACCTCTTCCTCATCCCTGAGGGTTTTCATTCACCCTAAATGTTGTTCGTTCTAACTTGTCTACAAGTGTATCCAACG
Source organism: Picea sitchensis (assembly GCA_010110895.2). Taxonomy (NCBI): domain Eukaryota; kingdom Viridiplantae; phylum Streptophyta; class Pinopsida; order Pinales; family Pinaceae; genus Picea; species Picea sitchensis. The sequence continues at coordinate 11,797 of SNQJ01S0026657.1, read as the reverse complement.
CTCTACATTTATTGGTAGTATGCGTGGTAGATGCGAAGAACTCACAGTCTACTGTATTTGGTACTGTTGAATATTTATGCATAATGGGGCACTATCTTGGCCCATGCCCATGAATTCAAAAGATTTCACAATACTCAGTTGTTGGTGCTGCTTGGCCTCCTGGAAAAGCATGATACAGGGTGGGGTTATGGAATAGTAAGTTCATATATACCTACGCAACTCCTCCTCTGGGTCTTGGTGGGGTTACCATCGGATTATGAGGAGATCCCATTCCTCTTATTCACAAACATTCGTTCACTAGATGACCTTCTGTATAGAATCTGGTGCACCAAACTTGTGGTCATCCTGGTTTGGGTATCGTCAGCTTTTGAATATTTTCTGTAAGCACCGATATCTTCCCTTGTAGTTGTGCTACATTCACATCTGAAGGGGGTCTAGTCACTCTCAGGCTCCCAAGGTATCTTTCCATGGCTTCAATCTTCATTGATTGTTCCAAGGCGTCTGTTAAAGTGGCTATCTGCTATTGCGTTAGTGGAATCTGAGTCAGAGGCAGCAATCCCTTAATGTACTACTCCCTTTAATGTTCTTCATGGATTGGATGTGCCAACCTCCCTATAGCTTCCTAAAAATTTTGGCCGTATTCCCAGGCTGTTTCACCTTCCCGCTACTGGATCTCATGCAACTCAGACAGAGTCTGTTGTTATGACTAAGGTAGTTTGAACTTTTCTATGAACCTTGTCCATACCTGGCCAAGTGTGAACACTTGACCTTGCATTCCTGGCACTCCTGGCTTGATGATATTCATGTACCACTTTAGAGCGCGGCCTCTCAAGGTAGTCTAGAACTTGACCAACTTATTCACATCCAGAGTCCCTCTGGATCTCCATATTGCTTCTCACAAGAACCAGTTCTGCTCAAGGTCTTCATCGCCCTTACCACAAAATTCTGGGTATCGAGCAATCAAACCTCCCACGTGTCCAACCATTGTTGATCTTGTTTTTCTTATCAATATGAATCCTAACAGTCCTGCTTGCGATCTACCAGGGGATCCCAATATCCTCCCTATAGTCACACTTCTTGGTTGTAATTAACTAACTAGTTGTACTGGAACAAAACTAGCATAAGAAGGTAGTATCGAAATTACTTCTTACATAGAAGACACTTGGGGTATGGGTGTTTCAGGACTAGTTCCACTAGCTTCGGGGCAATTTTCTTTGATCTGGGGGGTCTCATTTTCTTCCACTGGGACAATCTCTTCAGTCGATTTCCCGATCTCTTCTGTTATCGAGGCTGAATCTTCTCTTTCTTCTTCAAGATTCATGTTGGCTTCTTCCTCTATTACGTCTTCACCTTCTCCTTCTTGTCCAACCTCCTGGGGACTTCATTCTCTCTGTGCTTCTCTTTCATTTAATCTTTGACTGGCCAGTCATTCTTGTCTTCTCATCTTATCCAAATATTTTATCTGTCTTTCCTCTACTTCTTCTAATCCGCCTTCTTTCCTCAACTTCTAGGACTGTCTTTCTACTTTCTTGATCTTTCCGTGCCACCACTTCTCAACTATGGTAGCTCTCTTCAAGGCTCAGTTGCATCTYGATTCTGTTTCCTATTGTTTCTCCCCCATTTGTCAAATAACCCTTCCCCTCTCTAATGCCATGACTCTCACCCCGCCTCACTCTACCCCAAGCGACGGTGTTTAGGCTTCCATCTCAGTTAGGGACATAGTCAACATCCCCTCCTCCATCAAGAAAACCTTAATCCACAGGGGGATTTCTCTCAATGGTCTTCCCCTTGTGTCCTTCTTGAAAATCGCCTCCACTCGTGAAAAATATTGGTGGTTCTTAGCTGCAAATTCGATGATATATCCTTCTAATGCGTTGCTGACCTAGAAATCAATCACCCAAGTGACTGGACAATCCACCCTCTAGAGTGTTGCTAGATTTTTGATGTCCCAAGCACAGATCCTCTTGAATCGTCCTCGGAACTCTGGATATTCTTGGAGCCTATTTATCCAGTGGAAAAATTCTTCTTGGAATTTAACCCAGAAAATCTCGTACTGGTCGCTCGATCTTTCTAATTAAAAGATTGCTTTGTGAGTGTTTTCCACCGATTTTCCCCTCATTTTCGCTTCTTTCCATATGAATTCATCGCAGTTTCTTTACCACCATTGATCAATACAATATATTTGGATCCGTGGAAGCATTCTCCCTATGCGTTCCCTTTTTATGCAGGTCCCGGCAATGAAACCATTTTGTTGGCACAAGTTTGATCTTAGGTTGGTTGGTTATTGAAACATATATTTTTTCTAAACTTTAGACTTAAATAAGTTTAATTCTTGTTTAAATAAAGACAAAAGCGCACTTGGATACCATCGTTGATGGGGTATTTTGTTTAATACAATGATCCTAAATGATTAAAAGTTATGGAGAAAACCACTAGTTGAAATGTCAAATCACTAAAGACAATCTTCAAAATGTCGGGTCTCGGGGTTTCTCAGACCTAACAGTCCAACATGTAATGAATCTCAATGTCCCGATATGCGAAATCATGAAACTGTGATAAGTTTTAAGTCACGTTAATTAAAAAATTAAAATCTATTAATACAAATTAATCACATCATGACTTCGCGATTCGTGGATCCATGCCTCAAGCGACCACCAAAGTCCCGATATACGAAATTGTGAAACCAACTTAAATTAAACTGGGTTAATTAAACAATTAGTATTGATTAACGATAAATAAATCTTATTGCAACTTCGCATCTCAGGAATCCTGTATCGAACGACAACCTGAAATCCTGATACTCGAAGTCGCGAAACCTGTAATTAATCATGATAATTAAAAGGTTAAACTTGATTAATATTAATTGATCAAACCGCGATTTCATGATTCGGGGATTATATCTTGAATTGAAATAAGATCGTCCGAGACTCCAAACCCCAAAATGGATTAAGGTTAAACACAATTAATTAACAGGATAAACTTGATTTATTAACACCTTAAGCAATATTATCTATTGTAAAGTTTGTGTTGATTTTAAATACGGGTAAATTCAAGTGTTCTCTATGCTTTTCCCAGATCAAAAAATATTGAACATCAATGAGATTAATAGTTTATTTAGAGAAATTATTTCAAATAAGATCCTTCTTTATCACCCAAATCTTTTGACTAAAGGAAATAAATGCATTGTCAGTGAAGATCTGCATAGATTGATACACTTATGACAAATAAGTTTTTTCATTTTCCGAACTATATTCTCGTTTTCACGGAGCTGGCTTAGCGAAATAATTAGTTTTCTACACTCTCATTCTATGTAACATATAATAGAACTCTGAGACTCGATATCATGGCTCCACGAAAAATGCCTAAAGCGAACGGTGAAACTTCAAGCCAGAATGAAAAGGTTATCTCTGACACCTCACCAAGAAGCATAGATACAGTTAAAACATGGATGCATGTATTGAACACCCTGCAATACGAGCTGGTAAAATGCCCAGATGATTCAAGCGACAATGAAAAGGAAGACTTGTATACCAAATAAACGATTGTTTCTCAGTCAGAGATGCATAAGGTAGAAACAAGGCCGTGGATTTTACCCTATTATGATATGATTGGATGGGCACTATATCATGTAGATATCTCAACTAGAACTATATTCAATTCACAGAAGGTAGTTGTTGGATCATTTTGGCCAGAACACATACAGGTGATGTATAATCTATCTCCAACACCTAACTGTTGATGTTTGCACAACATCGAGAAGACATTCTCTAAAGATAATAATTAATAATAAAATTATTATTGATTATTATATATATTATATAATAGGTAAATGATAATAACAAATAGTTATTGATTATTCAAGGGACGCATCCTTTCATGGATGGTCACCTTATGTTCCCTATATATGAAACACTCATCATTGTAATAATATATCAAATATCTCTCATATCTCATATGAAGAAAAACAACATGGTATCAGAGCAGGACTGGGCTCAACTCCCTCACGGAGGGCCCAGGAAAATGAGAGATAGCTTGCTATGATATATAGCAATAGGGTAATGTAAAACCCTCTACGTCATATAAAAATATCAGTTATCTTTCCAATGGATCGTTGAAACCCTTGGCCACATCCAAAATCTTTCACATGAACAACTCAATCGTCGGGTTCAAGAGATTGATGCCAAATCCTTGGCTTTAAAGAGAGGACA
>SNQJ01S0026656.1:116039-133079 GCA_010110895.2 Picea sitchensis | reverse complement strand
TTGGTCAGGTATTTCTTCTCGAAATACCTCTTAAACTCCTTTCACGTGACCTCTTTCTCTCTGATGTGTTGCACCTGCACCAACTGATCCCACCACATGGATGCTTTTCCTTTTAGCTGGTACATTGCAATTCTTCCCTCTGCATGGGCAGAATAATTCTGAAATTCGAAGTATTTCTTCATACCCAGCAACCATGTTTCGGCATCTTCTTCCTTCTTATGTTCACAATCAAATGTAGGTGGTTTAATCTTGTTGATTTTCCCTTTCAATTCATCCCTTCCAGATTTTCGGTGTTTTCTGGTAGGCGACGGGCTTGAACTACTTTGTGTCTCCTTGCTAGAATGCTTCAGGGAGAGACAGTAATGTCTGCTACCACTCCTCGATCTTCTTCTGCTCTCAGGGGTTCTGACACTTCTTAATCTGCTTTTGTCACTCTCTTTTTCCAATTTCATTTCTATTCTTTCCAGGATCTTCAACATTTTTAAGTTGAATTCACCCTGATGATCCTGATTTTCATGAGTTTTTGGCTATCAGCTAGGCAAGCCTGGGCATCTTTCTGCAATCTTTCAATGAGTTTCATCATATGTCCTTCCTTATCCATCTCTTTTCTATGCCCATTAGAGTTTGTTCCTTCGACTCCTAGGTTGACATTCCTTCCTACCCTTTCATCCTCTGTTTCGAAGGCAATCTGCACCTCTTTCAATTCCATACTCGGCGTTAGTTTTCGGCTGTCCTGACACTCCTTGAACTCTGCACACACGATGTGCAACCAACCGAATTTTTTCAGGCCTTAACCCTTACAACATCACAATATTCATAAATCAATGTGAGTGAGAAAACGTTTTAACTTCACAAAGTTTTCTGAGCTCTATCCGGCTCTGCAAATTCCAGGACTTCAGAACTTCGGAATCTCGGTCCACGAAGATCCAACAGTTAAATCTTCGTAACCAAAGTCACCCTTTCGCAACTCGTGATCTCGCAAGTTCGTGAGTCGAAGACCCTCGACTCATTTCCTCCAAACACTGATAACCGATATGCAATACAGGTATGGCCCCCTCCTCGCTAGCACCTGCTACACATGACCGTAGGCTAGGGCTAAGTGCTAGCACTTCTTCGCCAACTCGCAACTTCGCGAGTTGGAGTGTTGAGCCTTCATGCTCCTCCTTTGCGAATTCCGAAATTGCGAATTACTTTATTCTCTGGGCCCACAGCACAGTTGTTGCCCTTCACCACAGTGGCACGTGGTACATTCAGGAGGGTCCACATCACCTTCGATGATGTCTTCAGGTCCCACCACTCTCGCCTGTATTCTCGACTCACTGGCACATGGTACACATTCATGCGCCCACATCCATTCCAAGCAAAATCCAATGGTTAGGTCCCCTCTCATATCTATGGCGTGGATATTTTCTGTGTTTCGGGGTTTTCAGGCATCGGGAGTTCATGCACCCCACATCTCGAACTTCCATCTACCGAAATCCTGAAATTACGGTTTACTCCTCTGCTGAATCGAACGGTCAACTCCCTTCCTACAGCATACGGTGTAGATCATTTCGGGATTTTAGGTTTCAGGTTTTTGGAGGTGTTCACCTCCCTCACTTCCCATCTCCCAACTTTGTGAAATCCGAAAGGTTTCGTGACTAACCCGAGCACGACTCTGCCAGATCTAATGGTCGAACCTTCCTCCCAGATCTACCGTGTAGATCTCCACAGTTTTTCGGGTTTTCAGGATTTCACGTATCGCGATTCCCACACTCCTGTGCATTTCAAAAGGGATTTTAATCCCTGCACACATTTTCCAGATCTGACGGTCACGAGGGTTCACCTTCCCTCTCGAATAGATCCTAAGGCTCCAACACTGTTGGTGTGGAGTCCTCTCTCCCTGTGGCCATATACCACACCAGCTACGGTTTCACAACACCGCTATACCTCTTGAGCTTATAAGCACGGTCAAGTAACTCCTTGACACCCCGGACCATACCAGGGTCCGAAATTGGTCCTCCAGACACAATTTCTTCTCTCACCCTTGGTCCAAAGACCACTCAACTGGCCCATCTAAGCTCAGTGTTGAAACCTTGGCTCTGATACCAATTTGTAGCACCGCTTTTCGATTACCAAAGCTTAATCGCTCTTAAAAGAAAATTATAACACCACTTTGTACATAACTCATACAAGCATTATATAATCCACATGTGTTTAAGCAAAGAAATACATTTAAGCTCAGAGTAAACATATTATTTACTGCTNTAAATTAATCATAATCAAGAATAACTAATTAATAATAAATAATTAGTTAAGGTTATTTTAATAAATAATTATAGTTTAGCTAATCTTTTAGGATTACATTATTCAATTAATTATAATTTATAATCAAGGGTCGTTACAAACAACCCTAATTCTTTAACTGGAAATAAAAAAATGATCGACGAAAACAATGTGCCAAAAAATCACCCAACAATGGACACAAAAATCAAGGAGACACAAAAAACGAGGAAAAAAATGAGACATGTTCCCTGAACCCCCGGGAAGAGGGGCTATCGCCCCCCTCAAACCCCCCCGTGTGCCTGACGCAATGTAGCAAACACTACAACTAGTTGTGAAAATATTATAACACATACCTGACATGAATTTGTTGGTTAATGTCCTTCTGGAACCTTAAATTGATGAGAGTTTTACTCATGTTGTCTTCTACAAAAAAATATCTATGTCGGGATCCTTCAAACACCTTCTGTTGGCACAGGGGCAAACCCAAGGTTCAACGCTACAACAACGCACCAACAAAACCCTAACTACCAGCCCTTTCGGTAACACCTGTGAAGCAGATGAACTCTCACCTGAGTTAGAGGCAGGGGTGGTTGCAGGACTTAGATGTCTGCAACCTTAGCTGGGACACAGAACTGTGATTCAAACACTTAACATAGCACTTAGTAGTTAATACTCATTAGTACTTAATCTTAGTTCACAGTGCAGATAAACTCTAATCACAGAGCATCACAATATTCAACCAGATCCAACATCTAGTAGCACTTAGTGTAAGGAAACAGACCAGATCTAGAAGATTCAAGAACTAAGCATATTCACATAGGTTGGATCTAGTGTTTATCCACATTATTAAGAACAAAGCAACATCAGATCCATCTATCATTCATATATACTAAATCACTTAAGCAAATCACACATAGACACATCAATACATATCACAAAGTAGAGAAACACAGCATGTACGTGGTTCACCCCCACCCTGGGGCTACGTCCACCAACTATTATCTTATTTATTATCTTCGGTCTATCATTCACATGCACAGAGCCACAAAAACCCTACTCCACCTAGGACATGAGACCTATGCACCTTGTTGGATCCTCCTTCCCCAAGTTAGGTTATAGGACAAAGCATCCTTTCGATTTCTTACAGTCTCTTGCACTCAGCTTTGCAAGTCTTACATAGTATGCACATAGAACTTACAATCCTTCAATCACATAGATTGATCGCTTCCACTACTACTTAGCACACTAGTTGTGCTTCTTACATCGCCTAGCTACTTATTTATACAAAAGTTCACCTAAGCATGGGTAAACCCATGGGCCGACATTCCCATACCCGTTACATAATCCCAAAAACCCCAAAATACCTAAAAAGGGGACGAGATCCTGCAATCTCTGCTTCGTCTTGCGCTCCTCCTTTGACAGACTGTTGAAGTCCAAAAATGGGTCAAAATTGACAAAGGATCTCCCAAAACTTGGTCAAGGGCCAACAAGCCCCCAACACTCACCTGTGACTCGTCCTAAGTCACTCTGGTCTGATTAGTTCTGCCTCAAAAGCCTCGACATGATTCGACTTGTTGATGTGCCACAACCTCCTGTTCAACTAACTCTTGGATGACTGCTTTGTTGATAGGGCCCTCTAAACATTGTTCAGTTGCAGTGACGGCCTGTTCCAACTCTGCTCCTTGGCCTTCGATCTCGGTGAACAATTGGCAAGCCTCATCCTGTGTAGGTAGGAGTCTCTGAGTCACTTCCATGACTTTGCTCTGGATAATGTGGATCTGTTGCTGGGTAGTGTGTTGCTCCTGGGATTGCTTCATTATTTCCACAACTGACATGGGCTTCAACTGCGCCTGTATTGTCTTTGCTTGTTGCTTCGCTTGATGAAGCTGTGACTCTAGTGCCTTCAGTTCTGGGTTCTCAGTGATTCACTCATACATCTGGGCACTTTGATCACTCAGTTGCTTGCATTCCATAGAAAGGGCCTTTATTCTGTCAACTGCGCTCCTGGCAGTTGCTTCTCTTTGGTCCCTTACATCCTGCGGAGTGTCGGGCACTGTGCAGATCTCTAAGTCCGAAATTATTTACTGTAGATGTTGGATAGCTTCTGCGAGCTGATCTACTTGATGCATGCCTCGGTCTTCTTCCCATGGTTCTAAGTCTGTCACAGAGTAAAGTTCTCTATCGACCGCTTCTTTCACTTCGAGTAGCTCCATGAGCAACTGTTCTTTTCATTGTTGCATTTGTGCTTTCTCTTCGTCAAACTTTGCTTGGAGAGAAACCTTCTCTTGCTCTGCAAATCTATGTTGTTATACGAGTATGCCTTGTACTTGCTTCAAGGCCTGGTTGGCTTGCTCTGTTTCTTCTTGTGCCCGTCGAAGGCAAGCTTCGGTTGCATCTTCTAGTCGACGGAGTTGGGCTAGCTCATCTCCCAACTCTGGTTCTCCCGATGGTAGGGGCGCAGTGGAGACTGCACGACTGGAATGAAGGGCCTGTTTTACTCCTCAGAGTTCGACTTCAATTCTATCATACATTTCCTCCTACTTTGATTCTTGTTTTTCTGTGATTTCCAGTGAAGCTTCGTTTTGAGTTGCTATGATGAAGTCAAAATTATCAAAGGTGAGGACAGTCTGCATCTTGGTCATGGTGGCTTTCGATTTCTTCCGCGAAGAAGGTTTCAGGGGAGAAACCTTCCTCTTCTTCAAGGGGTCAACCTCGTCTCTGAGCGGTGTTACTTCACCTTGCTTGTGTTCATATTCTTCTTTGTCGTCACCACCTCGGTTAGGTGATACTAAAGCAGTCTTTCCTGAGGTGCTGCTTAAGTCCTGGACCTCTTCGATCTTCTTTCTTCAGCTAGTTCCAGGTTTGTTCTATTCTTTGTGAGTGGATTCTAGGTTATCCAGTTCAGGGTCAGAAATATCTGCGGAGTCAGCGGGGATAAGGAGGTCTGCTGACCAGTCCTTAGTGATCTCTTCTAGGCCCTCTTCCGTAAGTTTATAGTACGACTGGAGCTTCTCCTTATGTTCATTAGCTCGCGCTGTAATGTAGATGAAATGTTGATCTTCATTGAACTTCATCAGTGGTCTAAATGTCTGTAAGGTGTTCAGAGTCATGTGAGGCTCAACTTCGATGGCTCTCTTCAGCTGAAGGTAATATGTATGAAAAACAACGTTCAACTACCATTGTTTGTTCATATCACTTGAATACCAAAGTGTAGTGAACTTCGTAGCAAGCGGTTCTCATGGATTGATGTCCAGGAAGGTCGCACCTTCCGGCATTTCCCATGCAATGAATGCGATGAGGATCAGGAGCTAGCTAAAATGAAATTCGTAGCCCTGATCCTGCGCTTCACGACAGTCTAGTTCAAGATGATTGACTAGGTACTTCGCCCAGTTCATATGTGCACCTTCTACACACTTCCCCACGAGGTCAACGACAAAGCTCATGACCTGCATGGGTCTGTTCTTTTGTACCAGATTTCCAGCTATTAACGGACATGCTAAGCACACTGCGCAATTCTGGATGGAGGCAACCTTGTAGCCTCGCTTCCCTTTCTCAACATCGCCATATGTATCCTTGATCTTCTGTGCTAGCGTGCGATTTGTGGTTTTTCCTGGATAGAAATCTTCCGGGTCAAGTCCTTGCATACTCAACCCTGTGATCCTATGGATCAATGTCAGATCAACTGTAATACAATGGTCTATACATAAATAGCTTCCATGGTAACACGATAGTAGTAGCTTGATATATGCATTGACTTCCTGGTGCCTTCCGAAGTGTGGAATTTTCATGACATTTAACAGGGTGGACTACGCGAGGTTCATCATCCATGGCTGGGGGATTATCTTTGATTTCTTCCCCTTCATCATGGTCAGGTATTTGTATGGGGAGAGCATGCTATGGTTCTTGCAATCTCCGAGGTTGAATTCACTAAACTTCAACGATGTGATCTTGTCCTGCTACGCTCTTACTACGTGTATCCCCTTTGGGAGGTACGCAGTAACTAAGGTGTACTCGAAATATATTGGAACACTATCACGACTCACCGCACCGGCCATAGGTGGGATGTATTCGGGAAAAATGGTCTGGATCAGCCTCTCATTGGCTAGATCATCTCTATTCTTGGTTCACTTTTCCGCTGATGGTCGGGATGGTCCGACTCCGTGAGCAGTCGACAGAGAGGCTTGCACTCCTCTCGTCAATGATTCTTGTGCACTTGCAGACATCAACATTACTATTTCATTCATGAGGTCAATGAGAACTTCTTCAAAACTTTTCTCTGTAACACTGAGCTCGTTCGACATACATGCTTGGGGTTGAAAATATCGTGTTTGAAGAGTAATTAAGCAATGCAACGGGATAGACGGAAAGAACGTAATTATCACTGTGCGAAATCAACTGATCTACAAGCTCAGATTCATGGTTATCAAAAGTGTTCTCGGTGCATGCCACGACGGGATAAATTGATAGCTTGGCAACGGATCTCTAGCAATGGGTGGGAATCCTTTATTAACTCAGTTATGTCCATCATGGCACGGTCCCAACAGTCCGATGGCGAGTTGTTTGATCATAAATGCCTTTCTATCCATTCGGGGCTTCGGTCTAACGATTATACTGTGTCCAATGGCTATATTGCTTCACCATGGCGAAGTTCCATGTGACGTTGTTCTGATATCCCGACGAAGTTCCAGTTTTACAAATTTTCCTTCTACAAAGTTCCTTCCAGAACCTTATGTAAATTTTTGATCTTAGCTCTCTTCGTACTTAGCTTTCTAGCCTTCTTTCTAGTGAGCTTCAACTCAGTATTCCTCTTTCCATTTTGATTCTTATCTTCTTTCAGCAAAGTAACTTTGTGTTGTTGAGATTCTTTCCTAAGATTCAAGGGTAATACTTTTTCTTTATCTGGGGTAGGTACTTCAATATTCTGTGAGTCCTCTTGTTTTCTTGCAACCTTGACATCCAAGTCTCTGGTTTTAAATAGATTTGCTTAGTTCTCCTGTTCTTCAATCAAGTGTGCGATCCTCCTAGTCATGAAATATTTTAATTCTTGCTTCTTTTGCTCTAAGGCTTATTCTTTTTCCCTTCTAGCCCGATCTCCTTCAATCCAAGGTTTTCCTAGTAATATAGCAAATGGAGTGTTGCTCTCAATAAATTTGACAACTTCAAATTCTTTCTCTGTCAAAGTTCCATTGGCATTCATAGATATCTAAGTGAGCTTTCCACATAGGTTTATCAACTTTCCTCTGAATAGTCCTATTCCTCCCAATGAAGGAATCATAGTAAGATTTCCTAGGGTTTCCCAAGTTCTTTCCGTCATAATATTCACCTGTGTTTCTTCATCTAGAACAAATTCAATGTTGAAGTCTCCTATTCTTTCTTCTATGAATTATTTGTCTTTGAAGATCTCTGATAATATGACATGTTGGTGGTCATTCAGGGTTTCCGTCATTCATAGCAATACTTTCTCTGATTCTTTCTGGGGTTCTATCTTGGTTTCATTTGCTTGACCTTTCCCATGGTATTCTTGTCTCATATTCATCCTTTCAACCTTAGCAATCAATCTAGGGCAATATAATACTTCATGGTCCATAGCTTTGCAACAGAGGCAACTAGGTCTTCTTTCAGGGCATACCTTAGCAAGATGTCTCGATTTTCTGTAACTGTAACAAAGGTTTAACCCTCTCTTTCTTTTAAATGATCCCCAGTTTTTCCTGTACTGTGTGCTAGGATCATAGCAGCTAACCTGCAAAAAATTATTTCTAGGATCCTGCATCCACTTGTTAGTCCAAAAATTCTTTCTATACATAGGTATAACATATTTTTCACTATTCTTATCAGATCTACTTATATCAAATCTTCTTTCATCTAGTTGTGCCCTACTTTTCAAGCTACGATAGAATCTATCAACCATACCTAGATCCATAGTCCAAAAACAAAAATTTCCACTTATCTTACTTCTACAGAGCACAAAATCTTTCAGATCTAAAACTTTTCACTATTCTCACATTTATCAGAGCATAGAGCTTGCAGATCTTACCTCTTTTAACCAAAAATTCTCACGTTTACCTTTCTCAGAGCACAAAGATTTCAGATCTTACCTCTTTTCTTCAGATCTGACCCTTCTTCTTGGCACAGAGCTTTCACAGATTAAGTAGAATGTTGCGCACTAGGGAAACATACCTATGCACAGAGTCTTTCACAGTTTCAGTTCATATATTCTCACAAAGCTTCTTCTTACTCAGTTCCCAGCAATCATAGTTTTAGGTCCTAGAAATGGAACCATTTGTTGGCATAGGGGCAGTCCCAGGGCTCAATGCTACAACAACGCACCAAGAAAAAACTAACTACCAGCCCTTTCGACAACACCTGCGAAGCAGATGAAGTCTCACCCGAGGTAGAGGCAGGGGTGGTTGCAGGACTCAAATGCCTGCAACCTTAGATGGGACACAGATCTATGATTCAAACACTTAATAGAGCACTTATCAGTTAATATTCATCAGTACTTAATCTTAGTTCACAGTGTAGATGAACCCTAATCATAGAGCATAGCAATATTCAACCAAATACAACATCCAGTAGCACTTAGCGTAAGGAAACATACCAGATCTAGCAGATTCAAGCACTAATCATATTCACATAGGTTGGATCTAGCGTTTATCCACATTATTAAGCACAAAGAAACATCAGATCCATCTATCATTCATCTATACTAAATCACTTAAGAAAATCACACATAGACACATCAATACATATCACAAAGCAGAGCAACACAACATGTACGTGGTTCACCCCCACACTGGGGCTATGCCCACCAACTTTTCTCTTATTTATTATCTTCGGTCAATCAGTCACATGCACAGAGCCACAAAAAACCTACTCCACCTAGGACAGGAGATTCGTGCACCTCGTTGGATCCTCCTTCCCCGGGTTAGGTTATAGCACAAAGCCTCCTTTCGATCTCTTACAGTCTCTTGCACTTAGCTTTGCAAGTTTTACATAGTATGCACAGATCACTTACAATCCTTCGATCACATAGATTGATTGCTTCCACTACTACTTAGCACACTGGCTATGCTTCTTACATCGCCTAGCTACTTATTTATACAAAAGTGGGCCTAAGCATGGGTAAACCCATGGGCTAACATTCCCATACCCCTTACATAATCCAAAAAACCCAAAAATCTGTAAAAAGGGGCCGAGATCCCGTGATCTCTGCTTCGTCTTGCGCTCCTCCTTTGACAGCCTGTCGAAGTCCAAAAATAGGTCAAACTTGACCAAGGATCTCCCAAAACTTGGTCAAGGGCCAACACCTTCACCAACTTGAGTCCCATACCTCATCACATGAACTTGCAAACACTTGTAAGAAACTAGCTCTGATACCAACTTGATCCAAAAATCCTTAAATGTTAATTTATTCTTTAAACACACATCTTAACATCTAACTTGATTTATAATATTTCTTGATCGCATTGACAGCTTTGCAGAACATGCATGAATCTTTTTTTATCCAAAACTTCATGACATGATGATAATTTACATAAAGTGAGATAACACAATAGAAAATAAAATAACTCAATAAGACAAGATTTGATGATGGAGTCCACCTCTCCTAGGCTACATCTTTGAGTCCCCTTCAATAGTGAGACTGGTTTTCATAATCTCCAATGTCAAAATTATAATGAAAATGGACTTACAAAGCCAAATTTGAAGTCACTCTTCAATTCTGCTACTCAAACCTAGAAATAGATTTTACCATTGAATTCCTCTCGAAATTATGAGAAAAAAGAGTATAAACTCAACCATATTCTGAACTGGCTCAATTTCACCCTCTTTACATGCCAAATGATGCACTATGGCTCTCATACATGGAAATATGGACTAAGACTTTCATAGACAACATCTTGGAACAAAAATAATATCACCATCATGCTACTATTGGAAAAAAAAAAAAAATGAGTATAAACAAGGTTATGTTTGGACATGGTGCTTCGTGGCACAAAAATCAATACAAACTTGTTATGCTTTCTCTCCTTTTGGTAGGCATCCCAATGCACTATCGATACTCTGCATTGTACTTCATGCACTCCTTGTACTTTGTTCCCGATCTTGATATCTATTTCCACCTCAGGATCTGTGTCTGCTTTAAATAGGCCACGGACCCAACCTTAGTCCTCACCTTGGATAACCGACGACATCAACTCAAAACTATATCTCGTGGAATCTCTGTCAAAGGTGGTGCTCATGTTGCGTTGGTTAAAATTTTGTGTTATATAGGAAGAGATCACGGGTTCAAACCCCACGAACCTCTCTCCCCTTTAGTGGTTTGTTATAACGTTGGTATATTTGTTGTTACCCCCCCCCACAAATATAGGTGTTGGTTAAATTGGATATCATATGAACCTTGGGTTGGGGGCTTATCCTTTAACCCATTTTTCCGGCCAACTAAACCTTACATCACTTCAAATATAATATGTGCCATATGACTATTAAGTCATATTGTTTGGACTAATGGTAAGTCGTGGTAATGTTGGGCATGAGGTTGGGGGTTCGACTCATGTTGACCAACAAAAAATTTAATATACCATAGTCATGAGAGGCCAATGGGAGACTGCCAAGTGGCGGTCTCTCATTGATCCACCTAAGCCTGTACAGACTTGCCACGTGTTGATATCTCATTGGTCCACCTAATTATGTACGAACATGTACGATCATTCCACATGTCACCCTTCTAGTGGTGCCACATGTCACCCCCTTTTTGGGCCTTTGACCCGGTTAGACCAAAAATTTGACTGGACATATATTTTGCATACAAAATCCATTTAAGGAGATTTTTTTGTTGTTATAAAGCTATCACCAAGATCTACGCAATCAAGTTCTTTTTGAGAAAAAATTATATTTTCAAATTTTAGGCATTTCTAGATCCTCCTAGACCTCTCTCAGTGTTCCTGATCTTCCTAGATCATCGACCAAAAAAAAACCCAATGCATCAGCATATCGATCCTCAGCCAAAGATTGAAGAAGGTCTCACTTGATATGACATGAGAATCACAGAGACCATATGGTCTTATTTCGGTGATGAAGGGTTAATTACACAAGGAATCCATTCGGTTTGACATCCATACATTCCATTACAATGTGCTTAACAATTAACAACATGTAACATTATCACATGCATTCCATTGGACATAAGATCAACACATCAAAGGAAAAAAATAACTGCAACATTTATTATATTCATTCCACCAGTCACATACATAGACCAAGAGACTCAACCATTATAAGAAACAATGCTCTGCGCTCTTATACATTATCACAGTAGTTCATTACAAGGCTCCATGTGCTTTCTCTCAGACTCTACATGTATTACCAAAAACCAAACTCATAGACAGATTCTTACAATAGTTGTGATCGTAACAACAACAACACACATGTTTCTCCAACCAACTCCTTCTTTCTCCAACTAACCAACCAACTCCTTCTTTGTCGTTGTTTCTCCCTTATGTTTCCTTCTCTTCTCTAGCGCTCTGGAAATTTTAGTTCTACTCCACTCGCTCTGATAACTGGTAGTCCCACACAATTATACCACCCACATGCAGTCATATGGACTTTGTGGGGTCATGGAAGTACTAACCAACTTGCCAACTCATCCCTTAACTATTCCACGATCTCTTGTGCTATCTGATTTAATCATTCAGGAAGATTTCATGAATATTCTCTTATTGATTCTGGCATGCATGCAACATCTTCTTGATTTTTGGAACGCATATTAGAACTCATATTGGAACACATAGTAAAACTTGGATTGGCGTGCATAGTAAAACTTGGACTAGCGTGCATGATACGAAAATATATTTTAACGACAATGGTAGAGTTTTAAAGAATGAATTAAATTACCATTTAGGAATTGAATGAAAGATGAAGAATTAATGAAGAAACATGGCAGCCATATAAACATATACATATATGGAAATAATCATAAAACAACAACAAACCATAACAAGAGAAGTTGATAACGGAGTTCGACAATCTTGCCTACATCTCTGGGCCTTTGTCTTAGTGGGTGAGGCTTTCTTATTTATGCTCAAATCTTTAAATTTACATCATATCAGTTCCAAAAGGATTACAAACTAATATGTTCGTGTTCTACCAGATCTCAATAACCCAACAAAACTGACAGCACTGAAAAACGGATGACCGGAGCTCCCAGAAATGGCCCGCAAAGGAGCTCTCCTCAATGGATTCCTTGCATAAAAATGGCTTTGCCTCAACAATTCATTATCATTTTACCTGATCTGAATCTCCTTCATGGCTTCAAAAATCTCTGGTTTATATAGGCCTAAAGTTGGTAACAAACTCCCAACTTCCCCCCAAGATTTGGCCTCAAAAAGGGCCCAAGATCCTCCAAAAATGGATTAAATCTCCCAAATCTGGCTAATAATCCATTAAAAATCATAACATAACATAGAAAACCCAAAAATTTGCATAAATTCAGGCACAACCCCTTTTTCGCGAGCCCCTCGTCATCTGGGCACCTCCAATGTGGCCCTTGCCCTACTGGCACACTAGTCTTTCCCTTAATATTCAGCTCCTGGTCGCTCGCATGGCCATATGGCCTCGAGATATGGTCCACATGCCCCTTATTTTATAGCCCCCCTGGTCATAATTCATTGGTTAAGTGCCTTGGTCGGTGGGCTAGCCTAACCAACCAAGCGCTAACCGTACTTACCTACGCGAATGGTTGAAGGACCGAGTCTTATGGCGTGGTCGCATGCTGCTTTGTTGAACCGAGGGCTATCAAGATCTGCCACATAATACCCTGTTCCAATACAATAGGGTGCCACTGACATATGAGATGGGCATACAGTGTTGCGATAGGGGATATACCCAAAACATTATTCCTAAGCGCCAAAAGTATTAAGGAGTGTGGGCATGGGGATAACTGTTGAACCAGGGGCTAGGGCTAGGCCCCAACCCGTTCTCTATCCAAAAAACCACACATGTAGCTTTAAATATAAGTTTTGTGCTATATGGTTAAGTACTACTATGTAGGCGGGCTGGTAGCTCGGCCTATGCGAAGACTTGGCCACCCATGGAGGTCACGGGTTCGACCCCCATGGACCCTAAAACAAAATTTTAACCAAAGACAAATAAGGGGTGCCACATGGCATCCCATGATTGGGCCACATGGCACCTTACCATTCACCAAATTCAATTCCATGTGTCAAGCATTGATTCGACCATCTATGTGCTACATGTCTACCCTGTCACATGCCACGTCATTCCATGCAACGTGTCACCTTTGCAGTGGTGCCACATGTCACACTCTGATTCATCCACATCTGCACCTGCCCACATCAGCATGCCAATGCACCACTGCCACATCAACAACCTTCCAAATCACTACCATGTCACATGTACAATTTGTATAGTCAGCTTCCATGTCAGCACTGTACAGACTATACAATCATCAATTTTTGTCTGTTTTTCCAAATGAAGAGATCGCGATATCTTTTGCATACGATGTTCGTTTTAGGCCATTCAAGTTGTGTTGGTTCGTATCGACGAGGTCTACGCACACGTCTGTTTTGAAGAGATTCTGAGCACTTTGAATTTTAGGCCTTCTTGGACCCCATCTTGGCTCTGAGATCCATTTTGGATCACACCTCCCCACTAAAGACCTTTTGGTCCTCCAAAAGGTTACAAAATTGACCTTACTGATTACATACTCATAAGGATAGACAAAACACTATGTTGTACAAAAATGATGTTATAACAGGTCATCATTTCAACATGTGTGATTACATTAATGGAAGCAAAATACAATGAAGATGTGACATCCACTTCTGGAAAAACCAAGTGATCGTTTTCTTTCCTTCATAGTGTTCCTCTTTCTTCGCTAGTACTGCCTTTCCTTTGTGAGTACATTCACAATCTTTTTTTCCTTCCTTGGACAAAGCTCCTGATTAAACTTCGAACATTTAGCCTTTTGATGTCCACACTTGTTGCAATAAGTGCAGTGGTTTTTTGGCATCCAGACTTGTTTTCCCTTCTCTTTCTTACATTGTGGAGTTGATTCTTTTTGTCGTGTCTCCTTTCTAGTTGACATAAGTTTCCTGTACAAAGATTGTCTCTTCTAACATTTGGCCACACAATGCTTAGGTGAATGATTAAACGTACAAGGACACATTTTCCACAAGTTTTGGATTACATGATTATGTTTTTTATAATCAAAAAGAGATTTTGAAAAACCATGACTATTATACCTTTCTTGTTGATCTTCACTTTGCTTTGGAGATGACTTGTATTCACTATCACCATCACAGAGTGATACGCCATCACCTTTTGTGAATTGTTCCTGCAATGACTTAGGCTGGTCATTTGAAGCATCACTTGCTTTCAAGGTTTTGGAGCATTCTCCAATCTCCACTTCACCATATCCCAATCCTAAATAATGAGGTCTTTCCACAACCTCTATGGGATTAATGATACCTTGGCCCTTATTTTCAAGGCCCTTTCCTTCATAACCTATCTTGGTTATCAATTTCAAACCTATACCTTTTGTATGTTTTTCAAATGCACCAAAAGAACCATCTTGATGGGAACAATGAGAAATTGATGAATGACTTCCACTGCATACCTTAGAGATGATTTTTGAATCGGGTGTAAAAGGAAATTCCTTCAATTCTTCTTTTCTTTTGTCATTCTTTGAAGAGTTCTCTTGAACCGATCTCTTTTGTTCCAAGTAATCTTCATACAACACTTTCACCATCTCCGACATGGCAAAGAGATTTTTTCGCATATCCTTCTCATCTTGAGAAAGTCCCTCTTTATATGCCATTTTCTCAATTGAGATGAGCTTTTCCCTGGTAAACATGCAAACTCAAAAACCAACCATCAACTAGCTCTGATACCACTTGATCCTAAAAGATATTTTAACGACAATGGTTGAGTTTTAAAGCATGAATTAAATTACCATTTAGGAATTGAATGAAAGAGGAATAATTAATGACGAAACATGTCATCCATATAAACATATATAGATCTAGAAATAAGCATAAAACAACAGTAAACCATAACAAGACAACTTGATAACGGAGTTCAGAAATCTCTCTTTCTTATTTCTATTTGAAGCTTTAAAAGTAAATCATATCAGTTCCAAAAGGATTACAAACTAATCTGGTCATGTTCTACCAGATCTCAAGAACCCAACAAAACTGACGACACTGAAAATGGATAACAGGGGCTCCCATAAATGGCCCGCAAAGGTGCTCTCCTCAATGGCTTCCCTGCATAAAAATGGCTTTGCCTCAACAATTCATCAGCATTTTCCCTGATCTGAATCTCCTTCATTGCTTCAAAATCCTCTAGTTTATATAATCCTAAATTCGGTAACAAACTCCCAACTTCCCCCCAAGATCTGGCCTCAAAAAGGGCCCAAGATCCTCCAAAAATGGATTAAATCTCCCAAATCTGGCTAATAATCCATTAAAAATCATAACATAAGGTAGAAAACCCACAAATTTGCATAAATTTAGGCGCATCCCCTTTCTTGCGAGCCCCTATTCATCTGGGCGCCTCCCATGTGGCCCTGGCCCTGCTGGCACGCTGGTCTAGCCCTTAACATTCAACTCCTGGTTGCTTGCATGGCCATATGGCCTTGGGCTATGCTCCACGTGCCCCGCATGTTATAGCCCCCCTGGTCATAAGTCATTGGTTAAGCGCCTTGGTCGGCAGGCTAGCTCAATCGACTGGGTGCTAACCGTACTTACCCATGTGAATGGTTGAAGGACCGAGTCTTATGGCGTGGTCGCATGCTGCTTCGTCGAATTGGGGGCTAGCAAGATCTGCCACATAATACCCCGCACCAATACAACGAAGTACCACTGAAATATGAGATGGGCATATGGTGTTTCGATGGGGGCTATACCCAAAAAATTATTCTCGTGCACCGAAAGTATTAAGGAGTGTGGGCATGTGGATAACCATTGAACCGGGGGCTGGGGCTAGGCCCCGACCCTTTCTCCTCTCGACATACCACACATGTAAATTTAAATATAAGTTTTTCACTATATGGTTAATTACTACAGTGTAGGAGGGCTGGTAGCTCGACCTACACGAAGACTTGGCCACCCATGGAGGTCACGGGTTCGACCCCCATGGAGCCTCAAACAAACTTTTAACCAAAGCCAAATAAGGGGTGCCAAGTGGCAACCGATGACTGGTCCACGTGGCACCTTACCATTCAAAAAATTCAATGCCACATGTCAAGCACTGATTCGACCATATGTTTGCTACGTGTCTTCCCTGTCACATGCCACTGTACCTGCCACGTCATTCTGTGCCACGTGTCAGCCTTTCAGTGGTGCCACGTATCACACTCTGATTCGTCCACATATGCACCTGCCACGTCAGCATGCCAATGCACCACTGCCACATTAAAAAATTGCCAACTCACTTCCACATCACCTGTACGGCCTGTACAATCAGCTTCCACATCAACACTGTATGGACTGTATAGTCATCAAATTTTGCATGTTTGGCCAAATGAACAGACCGCGACATCTTTCGCATACAACGTATGTTTGAGCCCGTTCAAGTTGTGTTGGGTTTGTATCGATGAGGCCTACGTACATGTCCATTTTGAAGAGATTATGAGAACTTTCATTTTTAGTCCTTCCTGGACCCCATCTTGGCTCTGAGATCCATTTTGGATCAGTCCACACCTCATGTCATCCTCTGTGCAGTTGCTAGTGTGTGCACAAAACTGTAGTCCACACA
>SNQJ01S0026656.1:101251-113399 GCA_010110895.2 Picea sitchensis | reverse complement strand
GGGGAGAGATATTAGGAAAAAATTATTAGGGTGGGGTGGAAGGTGAGGGTGGGGTGGGCAAAGATATTGAGGAAAACTTAATATATGAAGGTGGGGTGGGGGAGATATTATGAAAAACTTATTAGGGTGGGGTGGAGGGAGATATTGGGGGAAAATTAATATATGAAGGTGGGGTGGCGGGAGATATTGGGAAAAACTTATTAATTTTTCCCCGATATCTCCCCCCACTTATTAAGTTTACCCTAATATCTCCACCCACCCCCACCCTCAAGGGGATGTTGGGGAAAACTAGGGAAAACTTAAGTTTTCCCCAATATCTCCCACTCTCACCCTCTCCCTCGTAAATGAGGGTGAGAGTGGGGGTGGAGAGAGATATTGGAGAAAACTTGTTTTTATAAATAATTTAAAACATAAATCACAACCAAAATAATAATTTATTTAATATTTTTATAAATTAAAAAAGGTTCATAAAGAAAATAGACATTTAACACTTTGAATAAGAATGTGAAAAAAATATATTTTATTTTTTCAAATATGACTTATTAACACATTGTAAAGTAATTAAACTTATATAATAGTTTATTTAAATTTAATAATTTAAAACATTTTCGATATGAAGCTAAATAAAACACTTTTTATAATACAACAAAGGCTTCGAGCAATATTTTCCAATCAAAATCTATGTAATAGTAAATAGTGGGAAAACTAACTTTTATAATGTATTAGTTAAGGTTGGGGTGGAAAGAAATATTGGGGAAATTGATTTATATAACTTACTTAAACATAAATCACAACCAAAATGATAATTTTATTTAATGTTTTTTAATAAATCAAGAAAGGTTCATAAATAAAATAGGCATTGAACACTTTCAATAAGAATTTGAAAAAACATACTTTATTTTAAAAGATGTGACTTTGTAACACATTGTAAAGTAATTAAATTTATATCTATAGTTTGTTTAAATTTAATAGTTTAAAACCTTATTAATAAGTTTATATAAAGCTAAATGAAACACTTTTTATTAAATTTATATGAAGCTAAATGAAACACTTTTTATTAAATTTATCTGAAGCTAAATGAAACACTTTTTATAATACAACAAATGCTTTGAGTAACATTTGCAAACCAAAATCTTTGCACTAATATTAGTTAGTGTAAATATTGTCAATGTACAAAATAAAACTATAAATTGGATGTTGATAGAAGTGAGGCATCGATAGTTTTATAAAGGAATCATGAACCTATTGATTTATAAAAATTAAATAGGTCTCCATAAAATGGAGATCAATATATTTGTACATCAATTCCCCTTTTGTTCGTGCTAATTTTGAAAGAAATTTATGTGGAGGTGATTTAGAAGCTTTTCCAAAATCAACATGGTCATTTCTCCATATTCCAAAACACACTTAACAACTAAAAAAATACCCCAAATTTTTGAATTCCTGGAATTCTAGGCGGTACTAAAGCAACCAAGGAAGTGGGGGTCTCCAACATTTACTACAAGGTAAGGCAATCCTATGATGTTGTGTTTCTATATAAATATGTATTGTGCCATGCTCGGTTGATTTCATTTTTATTATGAATCATGCATATGCCCAAGTGATATGTATAGATAGTGTTATACCCAAGTGATATAAATGGTTCCCATGCCTAATTAATCAGTGTCAATTTTGTAAACTTATATCTTCTCTATTGAGAGTCCATTAGCCATTCCCTTGCTATCTCCTAAGTGGCACTAAAATGATCTTATAGAAAATTTTGGATGGCATGGAACTTAAAAACTTTATATAGACAGTTTCTTTATTGAGTTGTGGGGTCTAGAGGTAAGTGCAGACACTGCCACTGCTACGACCTAGGTTTAAATCCAAGTGGCCTAGCTAAAAGCAACCAAAAGGGACTTGGTTTAAATGGTTGCTTGTGCGTTTTTTGTACCTAGTTTGTATTTGTTGTACATGAAATGAAATTTCACATTTTGTCCATCTAAACAAAGGGTGTTTCACTAGAATAACAAAGAAACAAAACTTTATATTGATATTGGACATGAAAACTCACAATTTTTCTCTTTGTTTGAATATGCGCATGGAATTCTATGCATCTTAACTAGTGTCTAGGTGTGTGTTATGATTCATGAGTGTTATTTTTATAAATACAAAAGATTTCATTTTACACTAAGAAGGGGTAAATCGTTCTTGAGTAATAGGTCCACTAATTGGAATTTTTGAATGTCTACTTTTAGTGTTATGCACTTGGTGGACATTTTCATGAGTTTCCCGTTAATTATTAACAAAGAGCCTTAATATTTATATTTGTAAATGCAAATCCACAACAAAATATGAAAATGGGCTTTTCAATGAGACGCTTACATTCCTTTGAATATACATATTATAAAATATTGGATGTTGCTAGGAAATTTTCTGGGTGCGAACTATGTGTGAAGTTTTGAAACATCCAACATTTTGAGTGGACCCTCCACCCATTATCAAGGACATAAGATGCTTGATATGTTGGAAAAGAGTGTCGAGTTTATAATTATAGGAGATGATTTGGTAAGTAACCGTTTCCGAGAAGATAGAGGGTAATATATAGCAATTAGTAAAATATCATAATATTAGAAATAGTTGTTGAGGTTAGGTATTTAGAAAAGGTAAAAATGTAGAGTTTAGAAAGGGGGTAAAAAGAGGTTGTTGAGATTCACAAATTAGGGATAATTATAGAGAAAAAATATATATAATAATAAAGTATTAAAGAATAATGAGGTAATTGATAAAGGGAATAAGGCTGAAATTAGGAATTTAGTAATAAAAATAATCATAAATAAAATTATAATAAAGTAAAGTATTAAGTATTAAATAATAATAAGGTATTAATTAAATGTGTTAAGGTGAAAGATGAGGACTAATTGGGTGAGATTAGGGGCAGCATGAAAAGAATATGATAAAGTAAAATACAAATTAATTAATAAAGGTGATGAGAACAAATTGTAAGGATTTTATTGAAATAAGATCAGGTAGAAGAAAAAGATGATAAAATAATTAAAGAGAGAAGGGGATGATAATCATAGAAAAGGGTAAATTAAAAAGATTAAGCATAAGCGGTAACAATAAAAATTCAAGGGAAATATTAAAATTAAATAAGTGATTTTATTGTCTCTAATTGATCTGAGATAATAATAATGGCGAGGTCAAAGAGATAGGTGGAAATCATAGAGATAAATGTGAGAGCAGGGGGGGCAGATAGATGCGAGGAACATGATCTAAGAAAGAATATAGGAGGAGGGAGAGGCTTGAGCGCAATCTCGAAGAGGAAGACTATTTTTTGAGGTGATGAAAGGTGGGATTCCAGGATTGTCTAAGTTTGTATCCATCTTCATGATTAAAGTTATTATGATTTTTTTTTATTTCAAGGGATTCTTGAATGAGGAGTGAGGAGTAATGAGGGGTTGAGGATAAGATTTTAGTCTGGTTGAAGAAAATAAGGTGCTTGGATTTAAAAGAGTGTTTGGCGATAGTTGATTTGGAAATATGGTTATAGGTAGTATCAACTATATGTTCTTTAAGCATGGCTTTAAAGGTTCTACCAATTTGACCTATGTAATATTTTCCATGGGAACAATGAATATGGTAAACTCATGGGCCAAGCATCAGAACAGATTTATCTTTAGTAGGTATGAGAAGTTGTTTGAGGGTTTTGTGAAGTTTGAAAATGATTTTGATATTCTTTTTATCCAAGAGTTTCACGATGAGATTGGTGGTGCTCTGGATATAAGGAACAAAGAGGAGAGCATGAGGAGGAGAGGAGGAAGAGGATAATTTTGGTTTAGGGTTTTTGGATGAGCATAAGGCTTGGTTGATTTGAGAGTGAGAGTAGCCATTGGAAAAAAGGGATTTGGTTAAATGGGCCTTTTCTTGTGAGGAATTGAGGGTTTGTGATCCGAAAAGATCTTTCAACGACAATGGTTCATCTTTTAAAAGCATGAGTTAAATAACCATTTAGGAATTGAATGAATGAGGAAGAATTAATGAAGAACCATGGAAGCCATATAAACATATATAGATATGGAAATAAGCATAAATCAACAACAAACCATAACAAGAGAAGTTGATAATGAAGTTCAACAATCTCCCCTACGTCTCTGGGCCTTTGTCTTAGTGGGTGAGGCTTTCTTATTTCTGTTCAAAGATTTAAAATTACATCATGATAGTGCCAAAAGGATTACAAATTGATCTGGTTGTGTTCTACCAGATCTCAAGAACCCAACAAAACTGACGACACTGAAAACGGATGAACAGAGCTCCCAGAAATGGCCCGCAAAGGTGCTCTCCTCAATGGCTTCCCTGCATAAAAATGGCTTTGGTTCAACAAATATTCATCATTTCCCTGTTCTATACCTCCCTCATGGCTTCAAGAGCCTATGTTTTATATAGGCATGAAGTTGGTAACAAACTCCCAACTTCCCCCAAGATCTGGCCTCAAAAAGGGCCCAAGATCCTCCAAAAATGGATTAAATCTCCCAAATATGGCTAATAATCCATTAAATATCTTATCATATAGTTTAAAACCCACTATTTGCAAATAATCAAGGTGCAACCCCCTGGTCATATGGGCGCCCTCCATGTGTCCATGGACTAAGGCGTTGGTCCTTAGCCCCCTCTGTTACTGGCTCCTGGTCATAAGGCTTGGCCCATGTGGCCACGGCCTCAAGCTCCACATGCTCTGATATTCCGTTGTAGCCCCTAGTTTTAAGTGTCTGGTCACACCCTTGGTCGGCGGGCTAGCTCGGCCGACCGAGCACCAACTATACATCCATGCCAATCGTCTAATAGAGTGGTCATATGCGATGGTCCTATGCGCCACGTCTAGACCAACAACTCTGCACCATAAAATTTAACTGGAAGGTCATGCGAGAAGTGTTAGAACCAAGGGTTGGGGCCAAGCCCCGACCCTTTCTATGCCCAATTGAAACAAAACACAAGTTTAAAACAAATCTTTGCAAACTATGGTTAATAACCACCATGTAGGCGGGTTGGTAGCCCAACCTATGCGAAAAATTGGTCTCCCATGGAGGTCATGGGTTCGACCCCCATGGACCCTCAAACAAACTTTTATCCAACAACCAATAAGGGGTGCCACGTGGAAGCCCAAGACTAGGCCACGTGGCACCATACTATTCACCCAATAAAATACCATGTGTCACACAATCATTCGACCACCTGTACTTGCCCAATCATCACCTGTCCACGTCAGTTGCCTGTCCATTCAGCGCCACATGTCGTACGGACCTTGCCACGTCAACCCATTCCATGTGTCACCTTTGCAGTGGTGCCACGTGTCACAATATGAATCATCCACCTGTTGGCCCAGTCAGTGCCACTGTACCTACCACATCACTGTACGATCGTACGACTCGTATAGTCAGCTGCCATGTCAACATTGTATGAACTATACAGTCATCAAATTTTGCATGTTTGGCAAAATAAACAGATCATGATATCTTTCACATACGACGTCTGTTTGAGCCCATTCGAGTTGTGTTTGGTTCGTATCGACGAGGCCTACGCACACGTATGTTTTGAAGCCATTCTGAGCACTTTGATTTTTAGGCCTTCCTGGACCCATTTTGGTTCCTGGATCCATTCTGGATCAGTTTGATATGTAGATGGCACGAGTAACTAGGTTTTTAGGAATGCATATTTTTGAGACGGATGATGGTGGGAACTAGCATTCAAGTATCGATCAATGTGAGTTTTCTTCTGGTAGACTTGGTGGGAGAGGGATCAATCAAGAAGTTGAGAGATGGGAACATCCAGGAAGGGAATAAAGTTGTCCTTTTGGGTTTCCATGGTAAATTGTATGCAGGGAGAAAGGATATTAAGATGATTGAAGAAAGAAACCAAGTTGGCATGGCCAATCGGCCAAATGACAAACATGTCATCTACAAATCGGAACCAACATTTGGGTTTGAGATGAAAGTTGTTTAAGGTTAAATAATCAAAACATTCCATAAATATATGAGCTGCCACCCAAGGGTACAACAATGGGGTCATCCCTATCCCTAGTGGTTATCTCGTATGGTTATATTCCCCATTCTCTATGGTTTTCTATGGTTATCTTCTCCTTCTCTCTTTAATTACTTTATCATCTCTTTCTTCTACCTAATCTTATTTCAATAAAATCGTTACAATTCGTTTTCATCACCTTTTATTGGTTACCTTTTATTTTACTTTATCATTTTCTTTTCATGCTTCCCCTAATCTCAATGGATTTATCCAATTATTCCTCATCTCTATCCTTTACTCTCCTTAACCCCTTTATTTAATACCTTATTATTATTTAATACTTTAATACTTTATTGTAATTTTTATTTATGATTATTTTTTTTACTAAATTTCTAATTTCAACCTTAATCCCTTTATTAATTACCTCATTATTCTTTAATAAATATTTTTTTTTTCTCTATGATTATCCCTAATTTGTGACTCTCAATGAATTCTTTTTACCCCTTTCTAAACCCTATATTTTTACCTTTTCTAAGTACCTAAATATTCCAATATTTTATTCATTACTATATGTTACCCTCTTTCTTCTCGATAACGGTTACTTACCAAATCCTCTCCTATAATTACAAACTCAACACTCTTTTCCAATATATCAAGCTTCTTATGTCCTTGATCATGGGTAGAGTTTCCACTCGAAACATTGGACGTCTCAAAACTTCACACACATGGGTAGAGTTTCCACTCGAAACATTGGACGTCTCAAAGCTTCACACAAATGGGTAGAGTGTCCACTCGAAACATTAGACGTCTCAAAACTTCACACACAGTTTGCATATAGAAAATTTCCTGAAAATTTCCTAGCATTATGACTCACTGTGGAAACCTACACAGTTAGATGTTGGATGTTATCATGATGTGTACTTTAACTATTAAAAAAGAACCTCAATTTTTATACTTGTCAATATAAATCCAAACCAAAATGTAGAACTAGAATCTTTAATGAAACATATACATTCCATTAAATAAACATGTATTTCATGAAAATATTAACACACAAAATATAGACATAATGAAGGGCCTTAAAAAATTGGACCCTAATCCATTTATTTATAAATTTACATCAAAATTTAAAAATATGTTTACATCTTGCTTTACTTTGTATGACTCTAAACATTTTATTTTTGGACTTTTTCAGACAATTATGTAGTTGTTGGAGAAATTGTAATTTCATTTGCTCAAATTGCATTTTTGAATGTATAAATGGATTCTGCACCTTAAAAACCCTTTATTGCATCCTCGAAAAATGTCCAAAAATAGAATGTCTAGACCACGTTTTTTTTAAATAGTTTTTATGAACATTTTCATATTAATATAAAATTAGTGTGGTAGCATATCGTCATTATGTATATTGATAGGCTAACACATGTACTTGCAAATTAAAGTGGTATTAATATGATATTATGCTTTCTGAACCCACCATAAATAAGTGTTTTCAGTGGTTCTTTTGCCACAAACACAAACGACTTCCCCAACTGCCAGGGCAAGGTGAACAATATGGAGAAACCCAGAGTTTCCCTATTTCCAAAATGATATTGATGATTGACTTAGAGAATTAGGTAGGTTTCTCCGAAAAAAAGAAAATTGTGTTTCTTGGTTGGCTTAAGCAAGCGTCGCTCTTGAGCAGAATTGGCTGAACAAATGAACATGGAACCATATAGGGTATTATGTTCTCATCAATTATATGAGAACAGTTATTCTTCTCCTTGTTCTTTTTTTAGGGTTCGGATGAAACCTCTTCTGGTTAGGACCAAAATGTCATATGAGTTATTCATTCCTGATCTTATTATTGATGAATTTGATCCATTGGTTCGGAAAAAAACATAGTGAAGAGTGATTTATTTATTTCGTGAGAATGTTGTTTCAACTTGAAAACAATTAAATTATATTATTGAAGTGAAACTACAAACACATCGTATTATAGTGAGGTTAAGAGGATATACCAATCCTAATTGCAGAAGAGAAGTTTGGTCAGTTCTACATGTAGGTTGACCATGAGTTAATCAACCAAATCAACTAGCAAGAAGAGTAGGTTGCAAATTTTCTAGTGCCCAACTGCAAACAGGAATATGGCAGCATCCTATCAATGTTTCGGTATGAACATGATCTAGGTCCATAGATTCGAGAATTTTCTCCACACCATATATTTAGTTAGGCTTTCAAGAGTGTATGTTTGCATATAATTTTGATCATTATCTAATTTATTTTGGTATATAATATGCCTCGGGGCAATTTATTTCCCAACTATCTCATGTATTTTATCCAAATTGAGAATCTTACTCATTTGTACACTAGCACCCTCAAAAGGAGAATCTATGATTTGGAATATCCTCTTGAAACCATAATGCAAAGTAGGCAGGCTATGTTGAGCTCACACTTATACTGAGAGTGTGGGAGTACATTAGTATAAGACAATTTATTGCTTTTTCAAACTTTCATCAACCATAAGAAAACAATCACATATGAGATCTATTAACTGCAGAACATGGAACAGAAGATTTATGTGGAAACCCTTTCGATAGAAAACCACAAAATTTCTCTTTATAATTCTTTGTAGGCACCAAGCTACTATTACAAATATGTGTAGGAACCAACCTACTAGAGACACCAATCCCCACTGGTACAAATCCTAGTAGGCACCAACCCACTCTTACAAATATTTGTAGACATCAATCTACTGAAGACACCAATCCCCGCGGCTAAACACCAACTTAGCAAGAGACACCAATCTCTTTGTTTTAGCAATACCAACCTACTCTTACAATTCTTCGTAGACACCAATATACTAAATATGTCAATCCCTACCACTAAGCACCAACTTAGCAAGAGACACCAATATCTTTGTGTGAGTTGCACCAACTTGGCAAGAGACACCAATCTCTTTGTGTGAGTTGCACCAACCTTCATTGAGTTTGTTTTCTACTTCTACCTTCACCAGGTCTGTTTGCTTCTTCTTCCTTCACTAGATAGATACTCATTGCTTCTACCTTCACCGGGTTTGCTCAGTACTTCTGTCTTTACTAGGTTTGACCAAAATTTGAATTTCCAAATGGTAACTTTCGCAAAGCTTGATGTTTTGAGCCTCTTCCCAAGAATGAACTTGTACAACATGCCACATATCTAATTTTACAAATATGACTCTAAAATTGTTATATGATGTACTTATGTATGTCTCCTCTGTTCTTTGAAATTTTCACAATCTAAAGAATCCCAAAAAAGAAGCCATTGTCAAAATGTCAAGATGACTTGTTTGAAACGGATTTCAGGATCACTCAGGAACCCTAAATTCCACGGGGAATATCTATGAAAGTATAGAGAAACATAATCTGAAATTTGTACCACATGTACACCACTCTGTCTCTAAAAAGTTTCAAGGTCTAAAACATCCCAAAAAATAAGTTATAGCGAAAGTGTCAAGCTGACCTATTTGAAACTGGTTTTAGGAGCATTTAGGAACACTAGCTTCCACATGGCATATCTATGAAAGCATAGTGAACCAACATATAAATGTTGTACCACATGTACACCAAGATCTTTCCTCTTTCTCTTCCAAATTTCAAGGTTTGAAATGTCCTAGAAAAAATGTTATCACAAAAATGCCAAGATTTCCTAAAACTGATTTTGCAATTCAATCTTTGCTAATCCATTTTTCACACACACGCTTTCTCTCAATGTTTTCTCTTTTTATATTTTTTCATAACCCTTCATGAAGGGACATGTCCCTTAATTAAATAATTAATTCTCAATACCATGGGAAAATATCCCAAACCCATGGGGTTGAAACCACCATTTCACTTTTTACTTTTTCACATGCACCCTTTTTTTAATATACTTGTAGACCTATATATATAAATCAATCTTGGAAATGTTGTGTGTATTGTAATGTCATAATATGACATCAATGAAATCATTAATCCTTTGACATCAATGACAATAATTCCAACATATTTGATTACCAGAATAGACTTTTATAAATGATCTTGTTTTTATGTACTTCAACAAAATACTTGTGGTGCAAGTGTGTGAGATCTATTGTTATAGACATAGTTTGTGAGCCCATTATTGTACAAAGGAGCTATGTTTTGGACTGGTATTTATTTACCCTATAACCACAAACTATATATATAAAAGAAAATCCTTATCTGTTTATATATATCTAGAAATACTCTCAGATGAGAGATTCAGTACCCTCTATGAGGTAGGGTGCATTATGCCTTGTGTATAATAGTTCAAATATTTATAAAGATACATATGGTTCAAACATAATCTGCCTAAGCTATACACCCAGACTAAAATATTGGAAAACCAAAAAATAACTTAGTGTTTAAAGCTATTACATATATTTCATAGAAGAAATCGAGCAAACAAAACTAACAAGGACGGAGTTTGCCTTGATATGTTAGTTGTTGTTTGTAGAGTTCAGTGGGTGGCTGGAGGCCGCTAACATCCTTAACCGAGTTCTCCAAACCATTGAGGACCTTCCACTTGAAACTCTCATCATTTTTCTAAGAAGGATTTTTGTCTAGACATTTGATCGTTGATAGAAAATGGTTCAGAGAACTTAGGACCTTTTGCTCAAAAGTGATTTGTCTCTCTGCTTGGAGCTCACTTCTTTCTCTTACAAATTTTTTGAACTATCTCAAGAAGTCAAGAATTTGTTCATTTCAGACTTGACTACGGGATTATCTATATGGGGTGCTAGTGTTTGTTTCCTTACCGCATTGTTTCATTAAGCTCTAAAACCAACCTTGGGTGTTGAAGGGTTTAATGGACTGACCTCCTACTCTTGAGTGGGAGGCCTTAGCTATTTATGCTCTGGTATGTGGATGAACCCTTCCTCTTTGGACACACACTTCCTCCATCTTTGTCTTTGAATAGTCGACAATGTTGCATGGACCAAGTAAGAATGAAAGGTGGCGGACTAAAGTTTCTGTCATGGTTATGAAGGTGATGCAACATTCAATTTTCCTTGGGTCGGGAAGGAATTCCAAATATTCTATGCTTTCAACCCAAAGGAGAATGTCCCCCCTAAATATGTACTCACGTGAGAGGATGATTTTTGAAAGGATCCTACTTTTTTATGATGAATAGAAGGTGTATTAATGGTCATAAAGATCTATGATCTATGGGTATTCATACATTTAGGAGAGTGGTCCAAAAATGGAAGGAATTAAGAATAGATTAACATTAACAAGATGCTCATGAATGATTAAAGAGTTAAACCATCAATAACCATGTTGCAAATAAGAGAAGATAACAACAATAAGAAAGAGAAAAAGACAACAAGAACTCGATAACAGAGTTCACCAATATGTGGCTATGTCTTCGGGCCCGCTTCCAAGTGGAGGACCTCTTTATTTCTCTTTAAATGCTCAAGTTCTCTTTACAATGACTCTTGTTGTTACAAACAGGCTTCTGGTCTGTTGTACAATACCTCCTTGTGAAGATGCACACATGCCTCAACAATCTCCTCTCAAAACATGACTAAATGCCCCTCAAAACATGAGAAATGGGCCATAAACTCAAACTCCTCTTTACATTCCCTGCATACAAAGTACCCTATGAAGCTCAATAAGCCTAGTTTATATAGTTTTTAGGTTCAGTTTGGGAAGCCCAACTTCCCAAAAATATCTGGCCTCTTTTTGGGATCAAATCCCCCTCCAAATGGCCAAAAAATCTCCAAAAACACCCAATCTAGGCCAAAACTATAGGCAAATTGTTGGACAACTGAGAGGGGGGGGTGAATCAGTTGTTACCGAGCTTAAACAAATATGTTTATTTTAAACTCTTTGCAGAGCACTGAATGACAATCACAATAATGTAGGGAAGTAAGCAATAGAATATTCAGCATCATTCACACATATGAAATATACAGAGACAGATATTTCCTGAGGAAACCCATAAAGGGTAAAAACCTCTTCTTCTTTATATGATAAGTAATATTTACATTATGTACATTATCATACTTATGAGCACCAACTCATAATGAGGCTACAACCTCTGTTTTGCAAGCTCCAACTTGTTGAGAGCACCAACTCTTTATTTTCTCTAGCACCTACTAGAAGGAAGCACCAACTCCCTGGTTTCTCTAGCA
>SNQJ01S0026656.1:56119-70454 GCA_010110895.2 Picea sitchensis | reverse complement strand
AAATGAGGAATGGCACCTCTATTTATAGAGTGATGCTCTCATTTCCTTCCAATAAAATAGTATTATCTCATGTGATTCCTTAGATCTAGGCCTAAGAAAAGTGAAATATAATTCTTCTACAACTAATTATTCCAAAATAAGGTGGTCAAGCCACATGTACAATGATCAAGGTGACATAACACCCAAAGAGAGGGACGTCCCCCCTAAACAAGGAAAGAAGTGGCTCCAAGATGCAAAGTTGGCCTCCAAATCATGACATAACACCCTCCAAAGGGGGTGGATCCTCTAATTATGCACACAAGCCATCAAACGATGTCTTTGACAAATGGACACATCCCTATCTCAAGCAAAATATCTCCATAAAGGGTGGGCGAAGGACCTTTCAAGTCAAAATATGTCATAAAAACCTCCAAATGGGTAGCACAAAGTGCACACATGTGAGTTGGCCCTCCCATCAAGCAATAAATAGCTCAAAAATGATGAAATGAAAGAGTGTTCTAGAAGCTTCAACGTGGCATGTGTAGAGGTGATCAATGTAAGTGAAAATCGCTCTTTGTGCCTCAGAGAATGTGACCAGTGCCCTGGTAAACACGGATTTCATTGGGAAATGTGAAGATGCCCGAAAATATGGACCAAACCAACTACTGAAGAAGTATCAATGCCACATCAGATGGTCATTTCACATGTCACCAAAACCCTCCAACTCATGAAAATAGGTAAGTGTCCCAACTGTCCAAAGTGCAAACATACAAGGCCTAGTGAAGAAATTCACTAGGGTTACCCCCTGTCAAAATGAGGGGTGATAGGTTGCTTTGTAGATAAGGAAAAGTTCACTCACACATTTTACCAAACAGTTGGCATGTAGCCTTGTGTACCTTTGATTTCGCCCTAGAATTGTGTGAATCCTTCAACGTTGTCAGATTTCAAGTATATACATTTATGTTGGTGTATAAAATAACAAGCAAGGAAATGTTTCTAGTAGTAAACTTCTTCCTAATTCAACATTCTATGTGTTGTAGTTAAATCATTCATCAAAATGGAATATTTCCATCCAAACATAAACCCAGCACATTCAAATGAACTTATAGTAAAGGGTGAAGGTGGGCTTAGTCACATAGAGTAGAAATATGTTTTAGCATTTGAAGTCACATGTTTGTGTATGGTCAGAGGGTGTCAATTTTTTTGATATACAAACAAGGCATGGAACACTCTGGAGTACAGGACAACAGATCCTACAAGGTGGAATGAGGAAGGGTGCACTCTGGATTTGTTATCCTCTAGAACAAGTGAGTTAAAAGGTGGGTTTTGTGGTTGAAGAAGAATATCCAGTGCCTTGATTTAGTTGGGAATATGGGATCAAGTAGATCCTGAGAGATGTGTCGGTTTATTGCAAAGAAGAGGGCGCTCCAGCTGTGACATACAACAAACCTTGGTCTAATTATTTAACACAACAAAGAAATTCATCGGATATCTTTGCCAAAGTGGACAAGGAACCAAAGCCTAGGAAAACTATTAGTTACCAAGAAATATTTCATGTGGGTTTCACCATTTGTTAAGACTAAAAATAGCATAAAAATACTTCAAATGATAGTTAACTAAGGTGTTGAAACAATATTACCAGGGCACATTAGCTACAAAGCCAATGATGAAAAATTTCCAAGAATTGAAATGCTTGAGAAGTAGGGAAAACTCCAGCCTCTAGGGAACTCATTGAAGCAACCATAAGCTAGTCTTTCTGAAAATAAAGTGCAGAGTTCAAATCTATATTTCTTCAACAAATTGTTTACAAGTGATGGGGGTTGTATATATATAAAAAACCCTAACATCTAGTTCCCCAATAGCTATTTTTCCAACAGCTAGGTCAAAAGAGGGGGGTTCCTAGCTTCTAGAGAGGTCTTGGTCTCTCTTCTAGAAGTTGGGTCCACAACCCTACCTTCAACAAGGAAATCTCATGAAAATTTTGAAGTGAGAAAAGAGGGTTGCACCCCCTTTTTTAGTCTGAATTACATTTCATAACAATCATTTTTGTGGGACCCAAGAGTGGCGCACCCCTCTTCTTATCTAGGAAACCAAACACACATGAAACCATGGCCATGTGGGCCCCAAGATAGTGTTCCCCCTTTTGCTTGCCATGGTCAACATCTTATGTTATCTCCCTAGTGAAATTTGAGAAAAAATTAGCTAAGACAATGATATTAGTCTCCTTTTTAAATAATTGACTTGAAAACCTTAGTCATGACTTAGGCAATTAGTCAATTAATCACCATTGACCCAAAATACTTGTTTTCTTCATCCCAAAGTATGCAAACACATGTGATATGTCTCCAAAATGAATGTAAAGCATGATGAAATTCCTGGAGATTGAAATATGACCAAGAGACTCAAGGGGGTTAGAAAAGGGGTGACATGATACACTCTCCTAACCATGTACACCACCAAGGTAGCCATCGTGTGCTGGAAAAACATTGCCCGATCTCCAAAGATGATAGTGGTGTAGTGAATGATGAATATGCCCTAGAATAGCCTCGCGTACACTCCTCTAAAGCTACTGCAAGACAATAGTACTCTGCTACATGGGCCCCATGCAATGTGTGTGGTAACACACTCCTTGTTTCTATGCATTACAACTATGAAGCAAGATGCATTCCATCATTTTGTGCACTACAGTAGTTGTGTAGTTCCTCTTGTTCCTCCTACATTGTTGTGTCTTCTTGGATTTTACTGTGTTTTTGAGTTTTACTTTACAACAGGGAGGACCACAAACATTCTTTCATAAATCTCTTCTCTTCAACAAAGAATTCTTCCACTGGTTTAAGCACTCTCTTTTTAGTAGGGACAAGGGTTCTAAAGACCCCAACTACACTAGAACCAAGGATTATTTTGTCCTTTTTTGGAAGGGTTTTATTTAGCCTAGCAACAATTGAAATCACTCTTAGGAGCGAGGAATTGATAAGACTTAGTCTAATGAACATGTATTATATTTGTAGTTTTCTATTTTGTACTTTATCCCTATCTCTTTTGGGTGACATGGTCTAAATTGATCACTCACCCACTTTATCATATTTTATTGGAGACGTGGTCAAAATTGATCACTTTCCCACAATTTTGTTCTCTATATATATTTCTCAATACAAATGAGTGTGCATATATGTAGAGTTCCAACAATCTTCTCTCTAATACTTGCACCCTTTCTCTCTTATGTTCTCTTGTGTGTGAGTATTTGCATTGTTGGCACTGTGCTCATATCATTGACCTCGAGCTTCTATAACATGTCTTTACAAGGTCCATGGCTTATTATATGTACAAATATTTACGTTACATCAAAGTACCCCTTATAAGGTCCACACAACCTAATATGTACATTATTTAGATCATAATCAAGGTACCAAAATGGGGTTTCAGACTCCAAAAGAGAACCTAGCTTGTTATCTCATGGATGGATCCTGCCCTTTAGTATGCAATGAGGAGCATAGATATCAAATTCAGGAGGGGTTGAACCAAGGTAGATATCCAAGTCATAGGGAAGCAAGGAGAGGTGTCCCTCTATATCTTGTAATGGGGAAAGGTATGGGGAAATGTATGGGATGGATGGGGAATTCATTCTAAAAGTTGTCTTGGATTGCATGTGAAAGCGAAAGATTATTCCCTCTTTAATTTCTTAAGTTGTGATCACCTTTGGTTTTCTATTGTCACAATGATGGGCATGCTGAGTGGCTTCATAATATTTTTTACAACACACATATAATATTTTGTGTTTATATATGCATTGTGTATCTAGATAGTGGGAAATTTAGTCATATTATATTGTCTGATACATATGAGAAAGTTGGGAAGAAATGTTTCAAAGAGATTTCATTCAAATTAAACATTTTTAGCTTGGAGGATGCTATCAAATTTTATTTTAAATAAAATATTTAGTGATAGACAAATAAATGCAAACTTATTTTATCATGTAATTTTAGCAGTTAAGATAACATTGCTTTTTTTTTCTTACTGGCATTTTAATCTTTTGACTTCCATTTCCAATATATTTCAAATCAATGAAGTGACCATTTATTTGTGACTAAGCCTTGGTTATGGACATACCCTTGTGAATTTTTTTATCGTGCCTTAACCCGTTTTTACCATATATCTTGACATTGAAGTGACTCTTATTTAACAGTGTTGACAATTTATCCTTTCAAATAAATCTAGTACGTATAATTTAAAGTCTTGTCAATACTACTTCAAGTGATTATAAATTATAGCAGATATTGGGAAATTTCAAATTGCTTTCTAACATTCCAAATTTACTAGTATGTTTTAACCATAAATAATGCAAAACATTGTCCCGAGCAACATCTGAATTTTTCAAATATTTTACTGTTTTTAGTGGCTCTCAGGAACACTTGTAGTATATTCACATACTAATTCAACTTCCTATTCCATTTATTCTTCTATCATATGCAAATTTTACATAATATAAGTAAAATTGTCACAGACAAAAGATGGTCCATGTGAACTTCATGTTGTTTTTGACATCCACATAATTTATACAAAGAATTTTTTTATGATACCCATGAACATGATGCAGGATTACTCTTCTGCTAGGACCACCGGGATGTGGGAAGACAACCTTTCTCCTGGCTCTTGCAGGAAAATTGGACACTACATTGAAGGTTATTGCTTGAACTTTTTCATGCTTTATGGTGATGGTTTTTGTTGCAGACTACAATTAGAATTTTTAGGATGTTGAATGGTCATATTCGTCCATATATAAACTTTGGATTTTATTCAAATACTTTTACCAATGTTTAATGCATATCCTGACAGACAAGGGGAAATATCTCATACAATGGATTCCAGCTCAATGAATTTGTCCCCCAGAAGACATCAGCTTATATCAGCCAACATGATCTGCATATTGCAGAGATGACGGTTAGGGAAACATTTGATTTCTCGGCTCGTTGCCAAGGAGTGGGTACCAGGCATGGTGTGTAATTTTCCATAGAGGAATTTCCATTTGATTTCATCTTTCTTGTCATATTTTAATCTATTGCTTGTATCTTGTATGATCAATGTTTAGCTGAGATATTATCCTAAGGAAGGTCTAACAACTCATTTTTTGGCCTACATGTAGATCTGCTGTCGGAAATAAGAAAAAGAGAAAAAGAAGCTGGCCTTCTTCCAGAGGCAGATTTAGACACGTATATGAAGGTAAGTTATAAGGAATTGTTGTATTTCAGTATAACAAAGGCCATAAAAGGATATGTATGATTTTTTTCCTTTTTGCAAAAAAATACTTCGATCTTACTATTAATAAAATTGTTTCTTTTTCCATGAAAAAAATCATTATATTCAATATTTCAAGTATGAAATCAGAGTATACATCGGACTGCCTTTGCAGGCTCCAAAAATAAAGCAGTCTTTTGACTCTCCTGCTGCTAAAAACTAGCATCTTCCATATCACTACTTATTACAATCTTCCATGGCTCCTTTAAGGTGGCCTTTCAAAAAGGCTCATATCCTCCTTCAAACGGCCCATAGGCTCCTTTAAAGTAATAAAAACTAAAAGCATAAAACTTCAGATAAAAAAACAATGACCATGAAGACCCCTTGCTTCAGAAGAGAGTCTATTCAGAAGCTGAAATTAGGGTCCCTCCTCTGAACTCCTGTTCATAAAGAAGTCCCTCTTGCAAAAGAAGAGTTTCTTTAGACAACTGGTTTGCAATTGAATTGAATTCTCTAAAGACATAGGAAAAGGAGATATCTTTAAATTTCTCCTTTACCTCCAGGAATTGGTTCATAAGAGGAACAAGCAGTAAGTTATCCATTCTGCACTGATTGTTTGCCCAGTTCACCATTAATTTAGAATCTCCAACTACTTGTAGTTTTGTTAACCCTTTTTCTACTGCAGTCTTCGGGAGAAGCCATAAAACACTAAGTTCAGCTCTGTTATTGGCACCTTGAGCAGCTGCAAACTTCAACACAAAATGACGAGATTCATCTAAAAACAGAATTACACCAACCCCGCATCACCCTAGAGATCCTTGGCAGTCTCCATAAAAGAAGCCCCAAGCCTTCCCATAATCAATCGCAGGCTCCTTAAAAGGTCTTGCAAGTTTTTCTTTTTTTGTCAACCAACAACCTTCACAAGCACGTCTTATCTTATGGGCAACTTCTGCAGAACTCAACTCTATGCCATGAAATATCATTTTGTTCCTTGATAACTAGATGCCCCATACTACAAAACAGGGTAAGGCTCTAAAAGCTTTTTCAGACTTGTCAACAATCCAGCAGAGTCCTGTTTTCCAACTTATTTTTTCCACTTGAAATCTGTAGGATTTCCAACCAAACTCCTCTAGAAAAGGAGTAGTGAACAAAAAATGATCCACTATCTCCACACTGCTCTTGCATAGAATGCATTGTCCCGGACCCTGCATATTTCTTTTTTGGCAATTGTCCCAAGACAAGATTCTATTATCTAATGCAATCGACAGACAGTTTTTTTCCTTTAGGGAACTTTCCATCTTCCAGACAATCTGCCACTGCCAAAGTCTAGCCTCTACTTGGTCTTCTTCCATCTTATCTGCATAACCCAGCTTTGCAGTGTATACTCCAGACTGGTGGTTCCTAGACCATTTGATTTGATCTTCATTTTCACCTAATCTTGTGGCACTGGAATTTAGAACTCTTACAAAAAATTTCCCCTCACCAATATCCCCCTGCAAGTTTAGATCCTCTGCTTGTTTGCACCCCTGGGACCAAACATTCCTACCAACATTTGATGCTGCATATGCCAATGTGTAAATCCTCTCATGATGAAGAACTGTTTAACAAGGCTTCAGATAGCCTATAATTCCTTTTGCAGCCTATCCAGGGGTCTTCTCCTATTCAGAATTTGTTCCCTTGGCCAATCTTCCATGCTGCCCATTTTCCATTAAGGGGAAAGCCCTTACTAAATCCTTCCAAACTGAAGAACCACCTTGAGCACTTTTCCTTTCCTGCCTGAATAAATTTTCCATGGAAATCCTTCTAAGATATTTTGATTTCATTATCTTCCCCCAAAGACCTTCATTATAAACCAACCTCCATAAACTTTTATCTGCAGGAGCCAAGCTAAATATGTGGATGTTCGTTAAGCCTTACTAAATCCTTCCAAACTGAAGAACCACCTTGAGCACTTTTCCTTTCCTGCCTGAATAAATTTTCCATGGAAATCCTTCTAAGATATTTTGATTTCATTATCTTCCCCCAAAGACCTTCATTATAAACCAACCTCCATAAACTTTTATCTGCAGGAGCCAAGCTAAATATGTGGATGTTCGTTAAGCCCCATCCTCCTGCTTCCTTCAGATTAGCCACTTTTTTCCATTCCATCAAAGGTGTCTTCCTCATAGTTTTACCAGTCCAAAGGAAGCCAGCTAACTTTTTTAATTTTATATAAGATTCCTTTGGTATGTGAGCAATTGACATCCAGTACACATGAATACTCTACAGGACTACCTTGACCAAGCCTAATTTGCCTTCCCTTGACGACCATCTATTACACCATATGGAGATTGTAGCTTCAATTTTATTATACAGCCAGATCCAAATGCATACATCAGGTTACAGATTAAAACCTAGATACTTAATACCCTGATCCAACTCCATTATATTCATTGGGAACAGATTTGCAATTTGGGTTTTTTCACCTTTATCCAATGCATTGATCAGCATAGAAGACTTCCTCATATTAATCTCCATACCTGTTGCATTGCAATAGATACCCAGGATTTCCTTTAAACTTCCGATCTTCCTTGTAGAGCCATGGCTAAAAATCATAATGTCATCAACAAAGAGAAGATGTGAAATGACCACTGTATCAGAAATCTTTATACCTTGTAATATGCCTCTTCTAGTATCTTTAATCAACATACTCAGGCCTTCAGCTACTAATAAAAAGAGAAAAGAAAAAGAGGGCATCCTTGTCTTAAATCACAAAATGCATTAAAGAAACTAGAAGGGGATCCGTTAATCAAAACAACAAAGGAAGCAGAAGAAAGACATCCCATAATCCAATCCACAAACTGCAGATTCAATTCAAGTTGGAGCAGTGACAGTCTAAGGTATAACCAGTTCACTTTATCATAAGCTTTTGCAAGATCTAGTTTTGTTACTGTTATCGCACGGTTTGTAGGAAAGGTTAAATAGCTTGAGTCAAGGGTAGAAACCGGCGTAACAGGAGCTTCCCCACCCACTGTCACCTCGATGGGGGGCTCTTTCTATTTAGGAGGGCAAGTCCAAGGGAGACGTCCCTACNAGGACCATGTGGGCCTCGAGACATGATCTCCTAGTTATCCCTAGATATCGGGGATAACAGTCACAAAAGCTGGTAACTTCTTGAATTTAATAGAATGCAGAGCTTCTTGAGCTAAGCCCACAACATCATGGATTTGTCTATTATAGAGAAATCCAAATGTTCTTCTGAAATTACTGCTGAGAGTACTTTTTTGAGTCTATTGGCTATAATCTTGGAGATCAGCTCATAGACCAAATTACATAAAGAGATAGGTCTGAAATCATCCAAAGATGAAGGTTCCCGGCCTTTGGGAATGAGGGCTATAAAGGTTGAGTTAACAGAACCTAAAATCTTCCCTTATCTTCTGGATTCCTCAACCAATCTTAAGAGATCATCCCCTACCAAATCAAAAAACCCCAAATAGAATTTCACTGTCCAGCCATCTGGCCCAAGACTTTAGCTCTTTTGAAGGAATTCAAAACAGACTTTTTCCTTAGACACTTTAACATATAATTATTCATTCATATCCTCGTCAATAAGTCTAGGGAACAGTCTGATGATTTTCATGATATCACCAATGTTGGTTGAGCCTGGGTTTTTAAACAATTTTTTTAAAACATTGCTTATGAGCTTCTGCTATTTCCTTGAAAGAATTGGCCCTAGCATCGTCTGGCTTGCTGATCTCCCAGATTGTATTCACGATCTTCCTATGGCTGGCAAATTTGTGAAAAAGATTTGTATTCCTGTCACCATCCGAAAGCTAGATAGCTCTACTTTTGAGCCTCCACTCTGTCCTTGTCCAATAAGGCCTTTTTTCCCCTTCAAGTTCCTTTAAAGAAATGAACTCTTCCTCAGAAAAAAACCCCAGCCTCATTGTTCTCAAAAAGAATTTCGATTCCTTCTACTTCTTTAAGATCTTGCTGGTTTTTTGGCCTATAAATTTTTACCCACTCTGCAACAGCACCCTTGACCCTTTTTAAATTATCAGCAAACTGCTTCTTGGCTTTGTGTCATCTAAATTAATATCAACATGCTTCCGATTTCTCAAGGCTATACCTTTAAACTCCTCTTCATCTAACCATGAGTGGTTGAACTTAAAACGAGCTGGTGGCTTCCAGTGATCAGCTTCAATTTGCAGCAAAATGGGGAGGTGGTCCAAATCTCCTCCCTGACCCACCCATGACTTAATCCTCGCTCTACTACAACAAATCTATCCGAGTGCTTGGATATTCCCCCACATCCTCTTCTTCCATTTCTTTAGGTAGGTACAACTTTCACAGGATCAACATCAATCAAGCCTTGGGATTCAAATAAATGACAAAAAGGTTCTGTAGGAGGATCATTTCTTGTGGCCCCTCCACAAATTTCCCTTTGGTTAAGAGTCAGATTTAAGTCCCCTCCAACTATGAGATTTTCCCCAGTAAAAATCCCAGAATCCCCCAGCCCTTCCCAAAAGGGCTTTTTGTCACCATAGGGTCCATATAGGTTAATGATTATGTACACCTTCCCCAGTTCTTTGGACCTGATTTCAATCTCTATGCCT
The DNA here is from genome assembly GCA_010110895.2 of Picea sitchensis. Classification (NCBI taxonomy): domain Eukaryota; kingdom Viridiplantae; phylum Streptophyta; class Pinopsida; order Pinales; family Pinaceae; genus Picea; species Picea sitchensis. The sequence continues at coordinate 60,648 of SNQJ01S0026656.1, read as the reverse complement.
GCATTTAAAACAGATGAAGAAATAGCAACAAAGATAGGATTCCAACCTGAAAACAATCCACCCGAAAGGCCATCAGCATCCAACGAACCGAAACTCCACTCTTTCAGAAAATAAGACAAGAAATCCACCACTTTAGGGCCAGCACACATGGTTTCTTGGAGTGACAAAATATCAGGTTTATATACAGCACGCATTCTTTTGAGGGCTTGCTGTTTTAGGGTACCCCCAACCCCTTTGGAGTTAAGAGAGAGTACTATCATTTGGAAACCACTGTCAGGGTCTTCCCTGTTCTAAGGCCCCCACATACCTCCTTTTTAGCTTGAGATTTGGCCTTGGATATCTGACATTTCCTCCCTATACATACAAGGTCATCTTGATCAAAGGCCAAACCCCCTTCCAAAGACCCTAGGTCGGCAGCGTTCTCCTTTTTAGATTTTAATTGGTAAGAAGACTTGATAACAGGCTTAGAGATTTTGCTCCCTTTCTACACTGGGAGAAATTTTGGCTGGGGATCCACCTTATACTCCAGGATAACATCAGGATTTGGTACTAAGGGTTCATCACCTCCTAAATCAGACTGAGGCTTAAAAGTCTGAACTTCCATGGTCGAAGGAAAAACTTCAGAACTTGAGAAAAGGCCCGCACCCCTAGAACTTAAAAAAGAAGCCGAGAAGCTTGAAGAGTCCCTTAGACTTCAAACCGTTGAACCCTTCTCTTTATCACAGACTAAACCCGATAACCCCCGAGAAGAGGGTACATTCAAAAGAACTATCCGAAAACATTGAGAGGGCTCAGAAAATGGCCACAATGGTGGCACCACAGGCACAAGAACCAGCAAAAGGCAATAAATGCCATTAAAGTTTACAAACTTGCCCTAGATCAGCTAAGTACAAAATATTGCCACTTAATTAGCAGTCCAAATTTAACATGCCACAAAGGCTGCACGATCATGATAAACAACAACAAAGATTAAGATACAGCTGGGATCAGGCTCTAGTTGGGTGGGTTATCCTTGTCACTCTCTGGTCGCCTCCTTATCCCTCGTTCTGCAGCTCAAGCTCAGGGACGTCAATTTTCCAGCCATCATTCTCCAGCTGTTTTTCATATTCTGAGATTGGCAAAGTAACTGTAGGAACTTTATCATTTAATGGCTATGCTGGAGGACCGTGTTACCGGCTGAGGCGGTGTTCTCTTCCCTCCCTCACTACCTGGCCAGCACGATGCTGGGTTGGCTACCACATTGTTGAGACTGTTGAGATCTGGCTGTCAGAGCAGGAGAAGCATCTAGAGGCACTCGGCTCATAGTGCATCCCCCCAGTGATTATGTATAAAATTAACTGCATTATTTTTGTTTTTGTAAATTCGATTATTCACATGTTCCCCCTTTTGTTTTCAGGCAACTGCAATCGAGGGTTTGAAAGGAAGTCTTCTAACGGATTATATTTTGAAGGTAAAGAGCTCTTGCCCCTGACATTTAATCTTCATGCTTATGCTTCATTCATGGAGAATCAGCATTATGTGATGTTCTAGATCTTAAATTCTTCGTATTTAGATCAAACTTTTAACTCGTCTGATAGCAATCTTCCCACTGTCATGCATATTAAATGCTTTTTCATCTATTGTGGTGTTCTTCTCTACGATGTTCCAGTTCTTATGTTTTACTGCCTGCATGTTACTGTTGTAGATCCTTGGTCTGGATATTTGTGCAGACAACATTATTGGTGATGCCATGATAAGAGGAATTTCTGGCGGGCAGAGAAAAAGAGTAACAACTGGTAATGACTGAGATTGCATCTCTGTATCTGTCTTTTAGAAGTTTGGGTTTCGCTTAATTTTGAATGAGAGTCAATGGTATCCATTCTGTCTGCAGGGGAAATGATCGTGTCTCCAATGAGAACTCTTTTCATGGATGAGATATCAACTGGCTTGGACAGCTCTACTACTTTTCAGATCGTAAAGTGTCTTCAACAGGTTGCGCATATCAAGCAAGCTACAATAGTCATGTCGCTTCTTCAGCCAGCACCTGAGACATTTGATCTCTTTGATGATATTATCATAATGTCAGAAGGACAGATAGTTTACCATGGGCCTCGTGATCATGTTCTTGGGTTTTTTGAGTATTGTGGCTTCACGTGTCCGGAGCGTAAGGGCATCGCAGACTTCCTGCAGGAGGTGAATATGTAGCTATCTCCATGCTAAGTTTTACGACTTGCAATGAGATTAATTGTCTTACATCTTTCAATGACATGGTGCAGGTTACCTGGAGAAAGGATCAAGAACAGTATTGGGAGGACAGGGAAAAGCCATATAGATACGTTTCAGTAGAGCAATTTTCTCAGAAATTCAAACAGTTTCATGCTGGCGAGAATTTGAAAGAAGAACTTTCTAAACCTTTTGATAAGTCCAAAGGCCACAAAAGTGCCCTGTCTTTCAGCAAATACTCACTTAGAAAATGGGAGTTGTTCAAAGCATGTGTTGATCGAGAGTGGCTACTTATGAAGAGAAACGCATTTGTTCATATCTTCAAGGCAATACAGGTATTTCATCTTGTCCTGATTATCTAAGTGATTGCCGGAGCAGTATAACTTTTAACTAACTCAGGTATGCCTTAATCCTTTATGGCAGCTTGTTGTAGTTGCATTTATTGCAATGACAGTGTTCTTCCGGACACACATGCACGTCGACCTTGAGCATGGAAATTATTATCTTGGTTCTCTTTTCTTCTCACTCGTGATCATGATGTTCATTGGCCTTCCGGAGCTAGTGATGACAATTAAACGACTTCCAGTGTTCTTCAAACAAAGGGATCTTTACTTCTACCCAGCATGGGCGTACACTCTTCCAGGATTTCTTCTGAAGATTCCATATTCCTTGTTCGATTCGCTTATGTGGACCTCAATTACTTATTATGGGATTGGGTACTCCCCTGAAGCTGGCAGGTCCGTATTTACTACTTAGTATAACTATTAAGAATATTGCTTCATTCCATCCTTGGAATGTAGATATTAAACTATTGTAAAAATAAAGTAAACCTAAACTGCATTTGAACCTCTGCATGTTCCTCTCTTAGTTGCACAAAACATGGAAACGAAAGTATATATATATCATATTATTTTGAAAATTGGACTTAATGATTAAGAAATTTAAAATGGTAGACATAAATGACAATTTAGTAAGAATAATATTAGTGTTATTTCATCATTTTTAAGGGTTAGTTTGTGGATGGCCAGCATATAGGTTTCAATTAGTTGGCACCATTGAGCAGCTTATTCCCCTTTAGACTTCAATCTTAAAATCACCATATTCCTAGGTCAATGGGTGCACGAAGAAGGGGTACATGGTCATGTTTTGAATATATGCTGAGATGTTGGAAAAACTGTTAAAGTGTGTTGATAATTAAAAAATACTCCAATTTCTTTCTCTGTGTGAAGTTCAATGGGTTTGATTTCATCACCAAACATCTAAAATGGGGTCTCACTTTAACTTTTAATTTTAAAATTAAAAATGATGAAAGTAAAGTATAAATAGAGGTAAATGTCGACATTAAGGTAAATAAAGAATTAAGATTCAAACTTAAAAGTTAATAACAATTCTAAAAAGGAGGACAATTTCTTTTTCTTTCATGTCTATTTTTCTAGGGTTCTTGATAAACCTTTTTAGTGAGTTCTTGTGCATGAAACATGTCATTTCTAGACAAAATTGTGCTCGAAACTCAGGCCCAGGTTTTGTTTCCTGTTATCCCCCCATTCCTAGGGATAACTAAGGAGATGATGTCTCGAGGCCTGCAAGTAGTAGACATGGAGTATTGAGAGGCAGATGAGCAGGAGGGTAGACAACTGAGTAGCACCACAGAACTGGCACAAGATAGGCATATCACTAGAGCAAGATAGTGTACCACAGAACTGGCACAACTGGAAACTGGTAACTGCAACCACAACTGGCACGAAGCAACTAGGCAGCACCACAAAACCTTAGCGCAACTCTTCCAGAGGTAGCACACAAGAGAAACCACCAAGAGACACCAAGAATATCCTTCCCCAAGTAGGGCACACTCTCCAAGAGAACCAAAAACCAGAAATAGCGAAACTACTGCAACTACCTAGTGTGCCTTGCAAAAGGAGAACTGTGTGTTTGTACAATTGAACTGACCCAGACTTGTAGTTATACTAATCTGGGCATCTGTTTGGGGCCGACTTCTTATTCTGGGTCTTCAAATTTACTTTATTATTTATGTGGTCCAACTTCTTTTCCTGGAAATTATATTTCCACTTTATTATTATTTCCTGTGGGCTGACTTGTCTTCTGTGGTCTTCTATTTCACTTTATTCTTTTTTGGAGTGTTCTTCAACTGTTCAAGAAGATAGCATAAAACTGTGAATAAAGTTTTCCTTCCCTCATGTTATGTGTATGCTCATTTAGGCCAAAAGAAGAATGCATTTGCCACAATTTTGATGCTTGAACCCAATTCATCAACAAGACCATGAAGACTCAAAGAAAATGCCTCCATGTACATATCCTTGATGCTCATT
>SNQJ01S0026656.1:30495-46536 GCA_010110895.2 Picea sitchensis | reverse complement strand
GGGCTAACCTCCCTAAAAAGAAAGAACCTCCCCATCGAGGTGACATTGGGTGGGGAAGGTTCCTGTTACGCCAGTTTGTCCACTATCCTGTAGCCTGTGACCTAAAAACAAACTGCGTGATAACATGCCCTTATGGATCTACTAACTCTTCCTGATGATATGAGGAGTGATCAACTGAAATAGAGGGATTTGTTCGGTCATCTTTAGAGCCTTCTGCTCTTTACAATCAATCTCCATATGAGATACTATGTATCTCGCAAAAGTATCCTTCTTGCCAGAAGGTTTTAACTTCGTCCTCTTTTTCTTCGGTGCATGGATGTATACAACTTCTTATCTGGATAGTCTACTCCATATCTCAAACTAGAAACCATCTAATATGTTGCCTCCTGCAACCGTCACTATAGCTCCCCTTAGAGTTATTACCTGTGACCTTCCCAGAACAAGACCAACAACAAGGGAAAACAATAGACAAGAATAATACTCTTATAATAATAATAAAAACAATAATGAGAACAATCGTCACAGTAGCTCCTTCTCCGAGCTATCATTTGTGACCTGCATGGAACAAGAGCCAAAATAAAAATGCAATAATAAGAAATAGGAACAATACTCTTCCAGTGTTGTGAACAATCATTCCTTCATGGTAACCTGCCCGATACAAGAGCAATAAGAGCAAAAGTATTTCCAATATAATAGCATTTTCATAAGAACATATCTATGTCAATAAGAATAAAAGACAATTTCATGGTAATCATCATAGCATTACCAAGGTGATCTTCCTGGAAGTAAAACAAGAAATATCTCCGAGAGGAGATGTTCGTTCATCTTGCAAACAAGTACAATAAGCATTTATATCAATAGTACTCACATGCTGCCAAGTATTCATTGTATCTAGCAATAAAACCTTTCAAAAATTGTTGTCACAACTATAGTGTTTACTTGTAATGTAGAAATTATCAAACTTGATATGTGCAAATTGGAAACTTATCAATTTAATCAATCAAATATGGAACCTGGAGTCTTATCTGCAAGAATGAGTGTTGTTTCTTTTCTTCCGAGTCTCCTTCACTCAAGATGACAAGTATTCTCTCCAACTTGTCTCTTGTACTAAGACAATATGCTTTCTTGACAGAAATCTCAATTAGGGAATATAATGTAAGTAAAATCTAAAAACTCAACCTTAATCAATCTAATATTTTGAATAAAGTCAACTTATAACTTTAAATTTGACCAGATGTTTGACTTCAATAGATAAAAATACAGCTAGATGTTCATAAGATCACAATAATTCCATGACAGCTAGAGGCATATCAAAACATTCAAACCTAGAATGCGTTGTTCCTCTGAATGTGTTGGATCCGAGATCCCTCTGGATCTATGATTTTTGCTTGGACAAAAGATCCCTTCTTCTGCAAACACCGTCAAGATAGTGATACAGTTTAAACATATACAAGTACATACCTCCGGAAACAGTGACAAACAACGGCAGGAAACGACACCATCCGGCAGCAGCGGCAAGTAATGACGAACCCAAAAATTTCAAAGTGCTCCAACTTGCAATCTGAAGATAGTTGGAGATGTGCTAGGGTAGGGCATACTAGGACAACTAAAAATTAGGCCCAACACTTCAGTGAAAGTGCCCAACGAACTTGGGTAAGGGTTTGCTACTGCTTCAAAACTAAAAACCCTAACTGTCGGAAGAATAGCTAGCGAGTTGATCTAGGGAAAGAATAATTTCAGCATCCTTTCAACAAGTTTCTCAACGAGTTACCAGAAACTTCACTGGACCAGAGGAACTGCAACTGGTACCGCAATTGGTGTTGCAACTGGCACTGCAACTGGTGATGCCTCATCTCCCACTAACTCTTCAACTTCGGAAGATTGTAGATCTGATCCGGGGAAAAGATGCGCCCTCCTTAGGCGACCTTCTTAGTGGGTTCAATAAGTGCTCAACAAGCTTGACAATGGGGGAAACTGAGGATCTTCCTTCCAATGGTTAGACTGTTACGAAGGAAACCAACTCTGATACCATGTTAAAATTTTGGTATGCTCGTTTAACCATAGACAATGTCACATCATTGTCACCCAACCATAGGCATTCACTATGCCACCCCCGAGCACAATAACCTTTTCTTAGATAGAATGATTTCGGCAAGTCCACACTAGAACCAACAGATAAACCCTAACCAGAAATATCACTATAGCAACAACAACACAATACCAAGAGAATGCACCTCTATTAAAAGAAGCATACCTTTACCAAGAGATGCGCACAAGAAAGATACCAGAAAGACTGAGAATACTCCACAACAATTGTTGCACTACTCTCTCCAGACTTGCACCCTCTTCTGCTGCAGCTGTTGCTCCTTAGACTTGTGCACTAGTTGTTGCAGTTGTTGCTCCTTAGACTTGCGCACTAGTTCTTATGAGTGAGTGAGTGTGTGTATCCAAATGAGCTAAGTGCCTCCCTATTTATATTAGCCTGTCCAAGTGACTGGGGCCGACTTCTCTTTCTGGAGCCTTTGAATACTTTAATAATATTCTCCTTGAGCCGACTTGTCTTCTAGGGTTTTCACACATTTGTTTAAGGGTTCTCTTACTCCCGGAATATTCTATTCTAAGTATAAAGGTTACACTTGGAGGTTAATACCTCCCGCAACTACGAAAACATTAACACTCTCTGTGTGATGCAATTGTAGTTTCAAGTGTCAAAACTAGACACAAAAGATAGTAGCATCAAGAATCCAAAAATGCATGCACCATCACAAATGAAAATCTGAAAATTACAGCCATAATAACCTTACTTAAAATAAGATTTGTAACAAATCTAGGCACCTCATTCATATTCCTCTATACTGGACTTGCACTTTGGTTTGTAAATCTGAAACCTACATTGCTTAAAACACATAACCAAATCACAAAGAAGATTTAATTTAAGTCCTAAAACATTACATTTCACACCTTAAACCTTGGACTTAAACTTACATTAGGGAAGCCCCCCTTGTGCTAGAGAAAAGCTAGCCTAAAGTGAGGGGAAGAGTTGATATGGTGATAATGGGTAGCCTTCCTAAGGTCAACTTGAGATTGCACCTTGGTGGTTGGGAATTTTTCACCTTGAGTGCTAGTTTTTGTTGTAACAATGTTCTATATAAAAACTCCACCCAATTGACATTTTTGTCAATGAACCTGTTTGGATATAGAAATCCTGCAAGACTACATGAATGACCCATGTATGTAGTAACTCTAGCATGATATACAAAACAATAAAGGAGACTAATGGAGGATAAAGAATGGACTAATCATATATTAGAATCAAATATATTATAGTAGAAACTTACCCTTCATCATTTATGTCCCTTAGCAAGTCATGTTGGTAATCTAAGTATAAAACTCCTAGATTGATTCTACAAGAACTCAGAGTCTGTAGGCAACCAAGGAGTTCCAAAGCACATAAGAGTGAAGTTGTCGATCAAGGTTTGCAGATCATGAGAAGACCATGGACCCAGTGTGCAATATCCAACAAAGAATAACAAGAGTAGGTTGTGGAACTTGTTCGCCCAACTACGCTCAAATTCCATTTGGGACTGTTGCCTCTCATATACACATAAGTGACAATTATGTTTGCAGGGTTAACTTGCAGGTTGTTGATGGCAAAATCTTCCACTAGGATGGTTGAACATACAGGTTTCAAAGTGACTTATGTGGTGGTGCTTGGTTCTCTCTTCATGAATGCTTGATTTGTGTGAAGACTTGATAATGGCATTGTTGGATTGATGAAATTATGACCTTCCAAAAAGGAGTACTCAATTATTTTATACATTGTAATTATGTATATGAAAAAAAAAACAAAGTGAAAGTATTTTAATAAAGGGGATCCCTTTTAAAGATGGATGGATGGATGGAGGTGAAGAGTATTATAAAGGCACCCCTTTTTTGCATAATGAAGATTTGCATTTATGTGATGGATAAATCATTTTAATAAGGGGCATCTCCACTTTAATAAAGTGAAAGCCTAAGTTCATGTAACTTTGTGAGCATGACATCATCCTAGAGGAGCCGCCCACTTGTTCCCTTCACTAAGCAAAAACATAATATGACAAACATAAGATTGAAGTATGTAATATGGATGAAAAAAACCGTGGGTCCATGGGGTGATGTCACATCATAAGAAGCGACCCCTTCCTGGACTTGTATGATGGCTCACATATAAGGCACCTATAATTGAAGTCGAGTCCCTTGGGAATTAGCGGATATGGAGCCATAGTACGCCAATTTAAATTGTCACCATGGAGCCGTTGACCATTGCTGCTTCATATGGAGGGGTGACATTGACATGGACATGGGTAGCCATTAAGATTTATAAGCTATGAATCGGACAAGACTAAGGTTCAAATCCGATTGGTTACATGCCAATCTAAATTGTCACCATGGAGCCGTTGACCATTGCTTAAGATGGAGGGGTGACATGGACATGGGGCCGCCCCCTTCATCATACTTGTTTCATGGTTTGACGTTAAAAAAAAGGGATGCCCTACGACTTTGATGGGGTCGTTTCACATGAAACCATTCATCCAAGTCGTATCACACACTTGAATTAAGCCGCTGTCTCATGCAAATGTATCGTATAACGTCATACATGGGGCCGCTGCCCCGCTGTTTTTATGGAGCCTCGGTTTGATTCTGTTAAATGTGCAAGTCGAAGTTGCATTAAATCTGATTTTATTCAACAGATTAATCTGTGGAGGCCGCGAACTAGTCGTTGCATGGGGCTGCCCCCTTTCCTTGGTTCATTTGATTTAGTCATTCAGCCGACTTCAGACTTTGAACCCGTACGATGGCACATATCGACATCCACAGTCACTATATAATGATATAATGATTGCAGCATACGAGGATATCCACAGTCAATATGAAAGCAGCTTAAAGGTCGACAACATGCATCAGCTATTTAATTCGGATAAGATCAACCAGATTGCTAGTCTTCTAGTCAAGATTCATAGCAGAAGATCCGACATTGAAAACACTGTGAAGATGAGTTAGGGCTGTTATTCTCTTGGTCCCTTAGGTTGTTAAGCCTCGTGGATGTCACTAAAATCAATCAATCCATCGTTCTTGGAGGTAATTACATGGTTAACACTTCGGGGAGGTGGTTGTATTATCATGTTATTTTGGGTGAATTAGTTGAAGAAGTTAGTTCATTGGTTATATTTGGAAAGAAGTTACAACTAACTCCTTGTTTTATCATTTGTTGACTGGGTTGTTGGAGTTAGTTAGAGGGAATAATAGTATTTTTGTTTTCTTAGAGTATTATATTGGAGGAAGTTGAGAGCTCAACAAACTTCTTGCTATTTTTAATAAGAAAATAGTTAAGGATCTTATTTTTATTGTATTCCTTGGAGAGAAATTGGATGTAGGAAAATAAATCGTTTTTTATTGAGGATGATGATGATGATTAAAGTCCACTGAGACCAATTGGTCTATCAGACCTTAAGAAGGTAAGAGATTACTTTGATTTCTTTAAAAGAAAAAAATTGTGCTAAAAAAACATTGAGAGAAGCGTTCCAAGATCACCATAGTTTTGATGACTTAGGAGGTTAGGAAGGTTTGTATTGTGGAAAACATTTTTAAATTGGGATCTAATTTGGAAATATGCAGGACAATCTAAGAGAAATTGTATAAGGAGTTGGAGCTCAAATCTGTAATGTATAGGGATTTGCTCACTACATTTGTAACATGGATTGGAATAATGGAGTAATGGAAGTACTCGTGAGCAAGCTAGCTCCAAGTTTGGGGATTTGTCTCTTATATGTGTAAGTGATGTTGTATTTTATGTAATTTTATTTATGGGTATATTCTAGGGAAAATACTTAGAGGTTAGAAGCTTTTTTTGTAGGATTTTGAATGTCAGAGGCAAATAAGGCCATAGAGGAGCACCTTGCTACGTTGGGGGAGTCTATAGTGATGTAGTTAACTCGCGTCCTATGCTCTCAAGTCATCTTCCCTTTAAGATCACAACAACTCATATGCTATATTTAAGTAGTAGGTATGTATGTATACAGTCTTGGAGTAAGGGGCTACCTTACACTTGCTTTGAGTAGTGTATCTTAAGTGACCCTCTCCCTCATTTATCTTGTAAAATCCTAATCACCAAAACCCATCGTTGAACCAAGTTTAAATGTTTAGAACACGTCACATGGCTGCCTATAAACCATTGACTTGTCGTTTTGAAATTGCCTAAGTGACTACATAGCCCAAGTAGGTGAGGCACTGGTCTCTCTTTCACTCATCACCCCGAGCCCGTCTTATGTATTTCATCATTTCCATTTTGCATTGTTGCTAGGTTCTCTCTACTCCCACTCCCACTCCTACTGCACGAAGTGAGCCTAGTTGACTTTTAGGGATACCCCCCTTGACTTAGGTCTTCCCTTTGTCTAAAGAAAGAGGAGAGTTGGTGAGGTGACAATGGCTAACCTCCTGAGCTCCACAAGGCTAACATCCATATTTAGGACTTTAAGCTAAAGGTGTTGGTTTGTGTGGTAACAAGGACCACTTAAAATTTTGAAAATAGTGCCAAGGATCTTCTTCCCTTATTCCTTTTCTTCTCAAACTCTCTCTAGCATCTAAAGTCAAAGTCCTCATGTACTTACTTCCCTATTCTTTAAATGTCAACCCATTTCAGGGATTAACATCTACATCATCTACAAATCCAAAGATATTTCAAAATTTAACAATGAGCATCAAGGATATGTACATGGAGGCATTTTCTTTGAGTCTTCATGGTCTTGTTGATGAATTGGGTTCAAGCATCAAAATTGTGGCAAATGCATTCTTCTTTTGGCCTAAATGAGCATACACATAACATGAGGGAAGGACAACTTTATTCACAGTTTTATGCTATCTTCTTGAACAGTTGAAGAACACTCCGGAAAAGAATAAAGTGAAATAGAAGACCACAGAAGACAAGTCAGCCCACAGGAAATAATAATAAAGTGGAAATATAATTTCCAAGAAAAGAAGTTGGCCCACAGAAATAATAAAGTAAATTTGAAGACCCAGAATAAGAAGTCGGCCCCAAACAGACGCCCAGATTAGTATAAATACAAGTCTGGGTCAGTTCAATTGTACAAACACACAGTTCTCCTTTTGCAAGTTACACTAGGTAGTTGCAGCAGTTTCGCTATTTCTGGTTTTTGGTTCTCTTGGAGAGTGTGCCCTACTTGGGGAAGGATATTCTTGGTGTCTCTTGGTGGTTTCTCTTGTGTGCTACCTCTGGAAGAGTTGCGCTAAGGTTTTGTGGTGCTGCCCAGTTGCTTCGTGCCAGTTGTAGTTGCAGTTACCAGTTTCCGGTTGTGCCAGTTCTGTGGTACGCTATCTTGCTCTAGTGATGTGCCTATCTTGCGCCAGTTCTGTGGTGCTACTCAGTTGTCTACCCTCGCTAGGGTTTGACAAGAAGAAGAGATAAGTATATGTTATCAAGGTTTCTTCATTGTTAGTTTTCTCTTGTGATTAGAGCTTGTTCATGGTTGTATTGGAAAGATTCTCGCTAAGAAAAGTTGGTTGGGTTTTTCCCCTGAGTTTGGGGTTTTCCCAGGATAAATCTTTGTGTCTTCTTGTGTTTGTTTATTTGTTGCTTATATATTTCAGTATATGATTATTGAATGTTAAAAGAAGACAAAAATGCTATGGTAAATCTAATGTTAATGAAACTAATGAAAATCTAACATGGGATCAGAGCAGGTTTTCTTCAAAACAGTCTAACCACTGGAAGGAAGATCATGAGATTTGTCACTGCATTTTGCCGCTGCAGAGACCTAAACTTGTCAAGCTCATTGACCACTTATTATAAAGTGGTTGGGACAAATTCCATCATAGATCGGCTTGCTTTGCTATAGTGCACCTGCTATATCTCTCAGATTGACTTTCCGTCAAAATTGAATCTTTAGGGTTTTAGGCTTGTTGACATTTTCTTGGATATTGAACTTTCTAGTTCAGATTTCTAACTTTTTCTTGTTGTTGATGTAATGTCTTAGATTAGAAGACAAAACTAGATGGTACACTTGTATATAAGATGAGGGTACGTACACTTGACAAAAGGACATTTATCCAAGTAGTGACAGTAGATCCAAAGGGATCTTATATCTAGTGCACTCAAAGGAAGCTCAAGAGTTGGAGGCAACAGTGACTATGTCTCCTACAGTATAGAACAACTCAAACGGGACTAGTAGTAGCTAGACTCCAGGTTTGCATATCAGGTTTGATATTTTATATTGTTGCAACCTAAGTAAGTGTTAGAATAGAAGTCTTTAAGAATTGTACTATTGCTATTGCTATCAAATGTTTAGTGACACTTGTAATTGTCAACATCATGTACTAATGATGCACTTAATTACAAAATGAAATTGATCTCTTCTAGGAGATGTTATTGGTTGTTGACTTTGTCCCATGCAGGTTATCTTGTAAATTCCATGGAGGTCACCATGGAGAGGTTGTTGTTCTTGTTTCTTGTTCCGGGTAGGTTACTATGGAGGAATGATTCATCACACACTGGAAGAGTGTTGAAGAGTGTTGTTCTTATTTCTTGTTATTACATTTTGTTTTGGCTCTTGTATCAGGCAGGTCACAGGTGATAGCTCTAAGAAGGAGCTACTGTGACGATTGTTCCCGTTCTTGTTTTTATTATTGTTCTTATCATAAGAATATTGTTCTTGTCTCCTATTTTCCCTTGTTGTTTCTCTTGTTCCGGGTAGGTCACAAGTGATAGCTCTAAGAGGGAGCTATAATGACAATTGCAAGAGGCCACAGATTAGATCGTCTCTAGTTTGAGACATGGAGAAAACTATCTAGACAAGAAGTTGTATACATGACAGTATACATCCATGTACTGAAAAAGAAGAGGACAAAGTCAAAACCTTCTGGTAAGAAGGGTACTTTTATGGGATACAAAGTATCTCATATGGAGATTGATTGTAAGGAGCAGAAGGCTCCGAAGATGACCGTACTGATCCCTCTAGTTCAGTTGATCACTCTTTAGATCATCAGGAAGAGTCAGTAGAGCCAGAAGGGCCTACCCAAAATTGTTGTAGTGACCATGAAGAGACCAACATGGTCTCATGATACTTTGCAGATATATGGCATTGATGAGCCATATCATGAGGAGGAGCAAATGGCTCCACCAGTGGTGAGGCAGGTGGCCCCACCAAGTACCAACTCAGAAGGAACCAGAGCTCAGAAGGAGTCAACCCTCAAGATCCAGTAGGGAGGAGCAACCTCCCAGTACAGTTCATATGAGATCAGACTTCAGAGGAAGTCAACAGATACAGAGGGAGCAGATGGCTTCGGAGATTATATAGACACAGAGGGAGTTAAGCTTCAGAGGGAGCATGCGGATTCAGAGTGAGCCTGATCTCAGAGAGAGTCAGTTGACTAGAGGAAGACCAGATCATTCAAAGGAAGTTTCCCCCGAGATTCAGGTGGGAGAGAGAGACGTCTTCCAGGACTGAGAGACATGTGGCATGAGTTGAGGAGGCTAGATCGAAGCTTCAAAGACTTCGAGGAGATATGAGACCTCATGGGAGGATTCCTTTGTTTCAGTAGACTTTTCTATAGTGATAGAGGAGGCAGCCAGTCAGAAGGACTAGGATATGGATTTTTCCTCAGTTCCAGAGAGAGCAAGAGACCACACAAGTTTTCCAGCTATGTGGCCTTGATGAGGAAGATCATTGTTTCAGAACCTTCCACTTATGAGGAAGTTGCAAAGCAACAAGTGTGGAAGGATGCTATGATGATGTGTGGTAAGTGGTTCCGGAGAGAAGTCAATGGTGACTTCCAAGTGGATCTATAAGATCAAGTATACTACAGATGGCAGCATAGAGAAGTACAAAGCGAGATTTGTGTCTAGAAGATTCTCCTAGAAAGAAGGATAAGATACTGATGAGACACTTGCTCCAGTAGCCAGAAGAAGTGTACATAGAGTAGCCACAAGATACATGAGAAGGAGTCTCATGTATACAAATTGAAAAATCTTTGTATGGGCTTAAGCAGACACCCAGGGCATGGTATGCCAGAACAAACAGTTATTTGATGAGCTTGGGGATGGTTTCCCCTTGATATTGGATGACCTGTTTCTTATAGGGGATGAGAAGCTCACAGATGGGTGCAAGAGGGAACTCACTTCAGAGTTTGAAATGAAGGATTTGGATTTGATGGGACTAGAGGTGTAGTAGAGGCTAGATGATATTTTCCTTAGCCAAGGAAAATATATAGTTAAGATCTTGCAAAGATTTGGGATGATGGACTACAAATCCATGGCCACACCTATGGTTATGAATCTGAAGCTCTTGAGCGATTCATCTTTAGATTTGGTTGATCCCACGATGTAAAGGCAATTGATCGGATCCTTGATGTACCTGGTTAACACCAAGTCGAACATATGCTTCATAGTGAACACCTTGAGTCAGTACATGGTTGAGCCTAGACATGTACATTGGATAGCAGTAAAGCATGTGTTGAGGTACTTCCATGGTATGGTTGGATATGGACTTAGATATGCCTCGGACGGTGTGGTAAATCTGCAGGGTTATATAGACTCTGACTGGGCGGAGAGTGCAATGGAAGGAAAAGCACATCAGGATGTTGCTTTAGTTTGGGATCAAGTATGATCTCATGGTTGAGCAAAAAACAGACGTCAATGGCACTCAGTGCAGCAAAGGCAGAGTATATTGCAACCAGTGTTGCAAGCCATGAAGTAGTTTGGCTTCGAAAGTTGCTTGCAAGGTTATTTGATCTAGAGTTGGAACCAACTTTGATACTTTGTGATAATCAAAGTTGTGTGAAGCTTTCAAAGAATCCAATCTTTCATAACAAGTCAAAGTACATCTAGATCAAATTCCATTACATCCAAAACATGGTGCAGAAAGGAGTAGTGGTGCTTCAGTACATATCCACAAATGAGTAGATAGCGGACATTCTCACCAAGCCTCTGTCTAGAGTGGAGTATGAGTACTTCAAAGACAAGCTTGGCGTGATGAAAAATGTCCATCCTCATTGAGAGGGAGGTGTGATGTTTCTCCTCCAACTGACTTTCCCCTTTGGCCAAGGGTTTCCCAGATCAGTCATGTGAGGTGACTCAGGGAGTAATGTATAGTTGGGTACAAGTCTTTCCTACGCCACCTGAGGTGGCTAAGTGTGAATAATACTTGTAGCATGGTCTTGGACCATGGGGTAGCCCTAGGGCTATGGTCGTAGTCTTGCCCAGTGGATGGGTGCGAATAAGACTATTGGGAGAAGAGAAACATCACAACATAGTCGTGAGACTATGGCAGTAGCTATGTGCTATTGGACAACATGCTAGTAGTTGTGTGCTACTAGTTGATTGCTACGTAGTCGTGAGACTATGGCAGTAGTTGTGTACTACTGGACAACATGCTAGTAGCTATGTGCTACTAGTTGATTTCTACATAGTCATGAGACTATGGCAATAGTTGTGTACTATTGGACAACATGCTAGTAGATGTGTGCTACTAGTTGATTTCTACGTAGTTGTGAGACTATCGCAGTAGTTATGTACTATTGGACAACATGCTAGTAGATGTGTGCTACTAGTTGATTGCTACGTAGTCATGAGACTATGGTAGTAGTTGTGTACTATTGGACAACATGCTAGTAGTTGTGTGCTATTAGTTGATTGCTACATAGTCATGGAGAATATTGTGGTTGTGTACTACTGGACAACATGGTAGTAATTGTGTGATACTAGTTGATTGCTACGTAGTCGTGGAGACTATTAGACTGCATGGGATTAGCTTTCTGCAACCAATTGATTGCAGCATAGTCATGGAGATTATGGTAGAAGATTTGAGTTATTGATGGCATGGTAGTAGTTGTGTGCTACTAGTTGATTGCAGGGTAGTCATTGGACTACTAGAAGAAAACATCATGGAAGAATACTTCCCCAGCTAAGAGGGAGTTTTGATGTTTTGGTAGCTACGGGAGGTATTCCCTCCTGGGAAACTTTTCTTAGAGAAGAAGAAGATTCCAAGAAGTCAAAGGAAGACCATTGATTAGTTGAAGAACACCCCGGAAAAGAATAAAGTGAAACAGAAGACCACAGAAGAGAAGTCAGCCCACAGGAAATAATAATAGTGGAAATATAATTTCTAGGAAGAGAAGTCGGCCCACAAAAATAATAAAGTAAATTTGAAGACCCAGAATAAGAAGTCGACCCCAGACAAGCACCCAGATTAGTATAAATACAAGTTTGGGTCAGTTCATTTGTACAGACACAATTCTCCTTCTGCAGTGCGCACTAGGAAGTTGCAAGAGTTTCACTATTTCTACTTTTTGGTTCTCTTAGAGAGTGTGCCCTACTTGGGGAAGGATATTCTTGGTGGCTCTTGGTGGTTTCTCTTATGCGCTACCTCTGGAAGAGTTGCGCTAAGGTTGTGTGGTGCTTCCCAGATGCTTCGTGCCAGTTGCAGTTGCAGTTACCAGTTGTCAGTTGTGCCAGTTTTTTGGTGCACTATCTTGCTCTAGTGATGTGCCTATCTTGCGCCAGTTCTGTGGTGATACTCAATTTCCTACCCTTGCTAGGATTTGACAAGAAGAAGAGATAAGTATATGTTATCAGGGTTTCTTCATTGTTGGTTTGCTCTTGTGATTAGAGCTTGTTCATGGTTGTATTGGAAAGATTCTCTTTAAGAAAAGTTGGTTGGGTTTTTCCCCCGAGTTTGGGGTTTTCCTAGGATAAATCTTTGTGTCTTCTTGTGTTTGTTTATCTGCTACTTATATATTTTAGTATATTATTATTGAATGTTACAAGAAGATAAAAATGCTATGTAAATCTAATGTTAACGAAACCAATGAAAATCTAACAGAAGGTTGAGGTCGTTAGGGCTCATAAATCCTCCCTCTCATGCGCTATAGCCTCCTCAAGTCTCCTCCCACCATAACATGCCAAGTGTCAAGTAGAAAATCCATCACCAACAAACCCTAGCCCCTCTATGACGTCAAGCCTCAAGAAAGTGACGTTTTGCCTCCTTCAAGCAAAACATTTGAGTGGCAAGGGCTAGGTTAGGTCCTCCACGATGCAATGTAAGCCTCCAAAGGCATGTCTCTGTGATCCAGCATGTGGGCCCTTGGCATCCAACTTGTGGGCTTGAAGCCCCATGGAAGCCCAAGCTAGGCTTGTTCCTCCAAATATGTTCGTCAGTTGGGTCCTGCAAAGACAAATGGATACACCCTCCAAGGATCTCAAGTCAAAGCATCATGATGAGTAAATCAAATCAATAAGAGATCCATTCAAGCAAGTACATCCAAACCACCTCATCAAAATAAACTAATTCTCAAAGACCCTATGTAATTTACCAAGTTTGAGTATGGGAGGGTTGACAAAACGACCTATTGGGTGAATCGTCTCTCAAGCTTAGGGGTGTTTCCCGAGGGGACCTCCTTCTAAGTCATGTGGATGATGTGTTATGGATGTGGGGAAGATTTTTGGGCATGGGATTCATGACATACAAGGGGTTGTAGTGTCTCACTATGGGTGCCTTTGTAGAGGGTGTGTTGCACCTTCGTTTTCAATGCATCCTTTTCCAAGCCCATTCATTGCCATTAATTGATTAATAGTCCAAAACCTTGGGTAATCCATATTGGTGAATCGATTATCTTGGGGGGTAGTACGACAAGGCCACTTGAAGCTAGAGGTACACATAGTGCCATATGCAAGGAAAGAAAGGGACATCGCATGAGTGTGCACACCTCAACAAGTGGGGACATTTATATAATGTGATTTTTCTTTTCCAGGTCTTTGATTTTTTAGGAGAAGCTTTTCATTTCTCTCAAGACCTCTTTGGGAAATCATCTGGAAGGTTCATAATCAGGACTTTATCTTTTCCAGCCACAAGCCTTCAACCCCTTCTTCCCATGAAGTGAGGGACAACCCCTTCTTGGGTCAGTACACCCGAAAAACCCAAAAGGTGAGGAGATGAGAGGATGAAGTGTGGAAAGTGAAAAGTATGGTCGAGAATGGCACGATGACTGGTCAAAAGGACCTCCCAGTAGCAGCCCTAACCCTAAGGGTGACCCACTTACTAGGGCGCAATGTCAACCACCAAGGAAAAACATGGCAAAGAGCATAATGTCCAAGCAAATGTCACATAATCAAAAGCAGTAATAGATGTAACAAACACAAATGCCTTAAATATTGAAATGACACTCACCATAATACATGACTTGTACCTCATGGAGCAAGACCCAATGTCTTCCGAAGGCTAGCTGATGTGGTGGATACCGTCATGATGAACCTGGAGCTTAGTGGTGAGGTGGGTCTCCATCTATGCAAGTGGACACTGTTGGTCAAGCTCTTTCTCAGTACTCCATGTCTGAAACTTGAGGGCCTTGAGACATCATCTCCTTAGTTATCCCACAAAATGGGGATAACAAGCCCTAAATGGCATGGGCACACATGGTTGCTCGCATGGAGGCTTGCACTTGACTTGATGATGCTTGAGTTGAGGGAGTGATCATGTAGGTGTGGTGGACCAAGAGGAGCACATGGCTTTGGAGGAGCGTTGGAGCTTTGGAGGCTTGTGGAGGAGTATTGGACACATCTTGTGAAGCTCTCATGCCTTGGAGCCTTGCTTGTGGACGTCCTTGGAGCTTGACATGTGTCACTTGGAGAAAGAGTGGTCCGCTTGTGAGCCTACTTGTGTAGAGTTAGGTTGCTTGTAAAGGTTTATGCCCACTTTATTTTGTTGGTCTCCCTTACCTCTCATATTAATAGAGGAAGGAAAGAGACCTTTCATTATTCATCCACCAGCTTGTGTTAGAGATGTGAGGAGTGCAATGCACTTTCCTCTCTCTCTCTTTGTGTATTCTTCATTGTATTATCACTCTTTGTCTTGGAGTGCCAAGGTTCTCGAAGAAGTTCAAGGGTTTTGTAGGGTTAGAATTTCACCCTAAAGGAGGCAAAGAAGCTATGATTTGTGAAAAACCCCTAGTATGGGGTCTCAAGATAGCTCATGCTAGACTAATAGGCAACCCTCTTCTACCAACGCTTGCAGAGGGTCATCTTTTCTAGACATAGAAGAATCCCCTAGACCAAATCCATCTCCTCTAGCCAATTTTCTATACAGAGTTTCTTTCCTTTGGCCTTGAATGGTAGAAGAGCTTCCCTTTCTACTTTAAAGGAGGACCGCCTCTCTCCTTCGTTTGACGATGGGAATTTGGAGCATTGAGGCTCTTTCCCTTGTACTCGTCTCCAAAGCATTGCATTTCTTATTCTTAGCATTGTGATAGGCATCTTTAGATGTTTTACAGTAGCATTGATTCTTGCTTTTATAGGGGTGGCCTTTGCACTCCCACTTTGTACCACCACTTATGTACTAAGCAGTCCCATTGACCTAATTTTGGTCATTTGTTGGACATTAATAAACTTATACGACCTTATCTTGTAGCTCTAGTGAGAGAATGAGGCCAGAGATTTTAGAAACCCTAGTGCTACTTGTTATGCTTGATTGAGGAGAAGAGAAGGAGATGTCTAAGACACTTGTGGGAGATAAGTTTTGAAGCAAAGGAGGACTTGCCATCATTGATGCTAGCTTGTTCTGTATCTTTGGTCGTGGCTAGGATTTTCATGGTTTTCCCTAGCAAGAGTTTGGAGAGCTAGAGATTGTACCATTTTTGTGATAAAGTTGCGGTATGTATATGTACTTGATTTCTTCTATATACATATGAAATTTCTAGTGGTCCAAAATTGTGTAATTTCATATTTGATTTTCAGCTTGCCTTGTTTTCTTAATTGGGTAATTTCTAACATTTGTCGTCTATGCTGATTTGACATAACATAGGGATGAAATTGTTAAGTGATTTCACATTTAACTTGAAGATAAGAAACAGATCTTCTGTAGTAAAATCTGTTGTAATAAAATTATTTTGAGATCTGGTTTATGCTTGGAAAAGTGTTCCCTAAGGGTTGAAAATTATTGGCATTTGTTTGGGATCTATTCTATTTAGCTGCTTGGTGTCTTGGGTTGAAGTGAAGTG
>SNQJ01S0026655.1:77469-99415 GCA_010110895.2 Picea sitchensis | reverse complement strand
TCACAACACATGTAAAGAAGTAGTCCATGAAGATGATCAAGATCATTTGCACAAATAATGGGTGGGATTATGTAAACAAGGATGTACAACATATTTTTGATAAATAAGGTATTCAATTACAACACATAGTTCCATACACTCCGTAGCAGAATGGGGTAGCTGAGAGGAAGAACTAATCTTTGAAAGAGATGACAAGTTGCATGCTCCATGCAAAGTCCCTTCCCTCCAAACTTTGGGATGAAGCCATCAACTATGACATGCACATACATAACTGCTATCCTCACAAATTTGTGAAAGACATAACTCATTTTGAATCCTCAAGCAATAGGATACCAGAAGTGAAACACTTTTTCATTTTTGGATCATGCACATGGGCCCACATAACTTCAGAGAAGAGGAAGGTTTTATAAATTCAAATCAAGGAATACATCTTTGTGGGTTATCCCAAGGGTGTGAAGGGATACACATTATTATATCCTTCAACATACAATTCAATCATTAAAAGGAGATTCTAGTTTGAAGAAATTCCCATGCATGCCTCTCAAGAAAAACATGTAGAAACTTATGTACTTCCTCTTGTACTAGATATCCAAGGTGATACTTCATGCCACTCAGATCATAATTCATATTTTATTTCTAAATTAGATTAGGAAGATCATTAGAATGCATGTGAATATCCATATCCAAGACCTAAATGGGCACAATCCACCCTACATGCAACATGTGTTCTTGTGGGGGATCCAACATATCCAAGGAGGACACGATCCTAATTTAAGGAGGCTCCACATGCACTAACAACCATGGAACCAATAATTCCCATGCATTTCTACATGGATCTAGCCTCATACCCCTCAAACCTATGTAGAGGCTGAAGGGAATCCCTTTTGGGAAGCAACTATGAAGGAGGAGTACAACCCCCTCCTTCAGAACTAAACTTGGGGCTTGGTTCCACTTCCTTCAGATAGGAATCTTGTCAAATGAAAATGAGTTTACAAGAAAAAGAAGACAACAAATGGTCTTGTGAGCAGGTATAAAGCTAGATTGGTAGCAAAGGAATTTCAACAAGTCCATGGGATTGACTATGATGAGACATTTTCTCCAGTAGAAAAAAGTGGACTCTATCTAGTAGGCTCTTTCCATTGCAGTAGCAAGGAGGTGGGAGTTCAACCAAATGGATGTGAATAATTCCTTTCTTCACAAAGATCTCGAAGAATAGATATACATGGAGAAACCACAAGGGTATTGTTAGGCGAAAATATTGTCGTTTAATTCCATTGTAGTATTTTCCCAACTATTTAATTTGTCAATCCGAGGTTTGTAGGCTTACAAAACACACACACTATATATGTAGGACTGAAGTAGAAGTAATCTAATCTAAATTGCTGAAATAAAATTAATCTAGGAAAGCATTGAAAGACTAACTAGGAAAGTAGGAAATTAATCTAGGAAAGCAATACAACATGTGAAGAGTTGAATGGAAAAGGACATATGTGAGCTCACACAATATATCAATCTCAAATTATATTACAAGAGTTAATTGAAAAAGCATGAAAGAATAACAAAGCTAAGAATCCCCTTCTCCTAATTACAAGACTAAATTATGAATTACATGATCTCTAACTCTCACTCTCAATAATGAATAACATGATATGATCCCTCATGAAGAGAGAATNCCATGAATACAAAAGATGTTGGTTCTTGTGTTAACAACATTCATTTCACTTATTTATTTTCTTGCTGCAATAATTTATCCATATACTCACTGGAAATAATAAGCTATCAATGTGCATAAGAAAGCATCATTGTGTATAAGAAAGCCTTTTCTTTATCTTTATGAATCATACCAATATGTATATCAATCGAAATGAAACAAAGTGTCATTGGAAAATAAATGTTAGTGAATCATAAATGGAATGATGCGATGGTAAAATGGAATAATAGTATGTAGTGAATATAAGTTCCCTCCCCCCCCCAACTGAAGTGGTTTCATATCCTTATGCAACTTGTCATAGGTTAGGAAAGTGAAAAAGGAATAGAGCATGGTGAAGGATTTTTCCAAAGTTATTCATTACTAGCAAATAAGGAATTACATGATTAAAGATTAGAAAAGAACATACCTCCACTTACCCAAAAAGTAGATGTAGTTGTTGCGGCTGCTGGATTAGCCAAAATGTTAGGCAAAAACATTGTCGTTTAATTCCGTTGTAGTATTTGCCCAACTATTTAATTTGTCAATTCGAGGTTCGTAGGCTTACGAAACACACACACTATATATGCAGGACTGAAGTAGAAGTAATCTAATCTAAATTGCTGAAATGAAATTAATCTAGGAAAGCATTGAAAGACTAACTAGGAAAGCAGGAAATTAATCTAGGAAATTAATACAACATGTGAAGAGTTGAATGGAAAAAGACATATGTAAGCATGAAAGAATAACAAAGCTAAGAATCCCCTTCTCCTAATTACAAGACTAAATTATGAATTACATGATCTCTAACTCTCACTCTCAATAATGAATAACATGATATGATCCCTCATGAAGAGAGACCACTCTCTTATATACATGAGAGTCTTGAAGAGTGCCATAATTACAGATCCACTATTCTCTCAACCATTCTCAACTATTTTCCCATTATTAGTAGATATGATCCCTTCAAATCCTCCACACATCTCTCACACATCTTAGATAGGATATGCCATCCAAATCTTCCATGATCTTCTCCTTTGAATATGCTTGAATGATTGTCCCAAATATTCTTCAAATCTTCAAAGATTGAAGATGAAATTCGAATTTGAGGCTAGGTGGTAATAATTGACTTTGTTGAAATCTTCACATATGCCTGCACACATCATCAAACTCATCCAACCTTGATATGTAATGGAAATATGCTATTTTTCTAATATTTA
Source organism: Picea sitchensis (assembly GCA_010110895.2). Lineage (NCBI taxonomy): Eukaryota > Viridiplantae > Streptophyta > Pinopsida > Pinales > Pinaceae > Picea > Picea sitchensis. Next base: position 96,508 of record SNQJ01S0026655.1, on the reverse strand, counting down.
ATCACAAATTCACTTATAATACTAAAATGAATAAAGTGGAAAATAATAAGGTGAAACCCTAGTGTATTTATGGAAATGGTATGATGGAAGGTTAATGGGACAATGAAATGTAAGGAATAGTGAAGGAAAAAGAGGATATAAATGTGACATTTCTGAAGCCCAACAGGTATGTACAAGACTCCTCTCTAGTTTTCCGACTCAAAATGTCACTCTACAGCCTCAAGAAGGTGCCTAGAGTGTGGGATGCTAAGATGGATTCTTACTTACTTTATCAAAATTTTGTTTGTTGTAAATAAAATCCCAATGTTTATATGCTGAGAACTTCTAACTCTCTGTTGATTTTAGTCTTATATGTAGATGATCTATTAATCATTGGTAGTCTAGATTCAATTATTGTTGTAGTCAAGAATGCATTACATGACATGTTTTCAATGTTCGACATGGGTCCATTACAATTATTCCTTGGTCTTGAAATCAAGTTATCTCAGACAAAGTATGCCAAAGATATATTGGTCCATTTCAACATGACCAATTGTAAACCAAAAAACACACCTTTCTTATCAGGGGTCAATCTCAAGGATGTAAAGGATACACCATTGGTGGATTGCACCAAGTACAAACAACTAGTGAGGAGCCTCTTACACCTCACTCACTCCCATCCAAATATCTTGTTCACAGTGGGAGGAATTTCCAGGTACATGCAGGAGTTGCATGAAATCCACTGGAAAGATGCCAAGTGCATCCTCCGTTATGTAAAGGGTACTATCATTCATGGGATTCATTATGTAGTAGGTTGTACATTGGACCTCATTGGATATATAGACTCAGATTGGGCTGGTAATAACACATATCACAAGTCCACTTCAGGGTACATTCTTAGTTTGGGATCCAGTCCCATTTGTTTCTTGAGTCAAAAGAAATCAACGATTGCTTTATCATAAGTAGAGGCCAAGTATAGTGGATCAATCAACATTACCATTTAGGAAATTTGGCTATAAAACTTCCTCACTGATCTTGGTATCTAGTTCCATCGTCTAAATAACATTTGGTGCAAGAATTAGAGCACACCAAAATTTGGCAGAGACCCAGTGCAATGAAAGAGAATAAAACACATCAAGATCCACATGCATTACATCAGAGAGTTAATTCACGACGAGATCAACAACTTGTAGTACTATCCTTCCTCTGAAAAGACATCTTCATGAATACTTTCATTGAGCATAGATTCAAATTTTTGTGCGACCTTCTTGGAGTGGAGGACACAACTGCCTAGCAACTGTCTTTATTTTTCAACATTGTATTTTTAAGGGGTTTTTTCCCACGAGGTTTTCCCCTTTTACCTATAGCCAACATGGATTCTTGTCGGGACCCATTCATGGTGTACTCCCTAGTAGTGTTTAGGGTGGGTATTGGAGATATTACACACCCACCTAATATTTAATTTCCTAAGTTTATTAGTCTATGTTGAGGGCACCCCTAGTTAGATATATTATCCCCTAGATGAGAATATTCTTCGCTATATGAGGGTGTGAATTCCTCTTCAATCATTACTTAGTTGTACGTTCGTTAGACCAGTGGAGTCAAGTCTTGCATGGAAACCTCAATATTATCACCAAATGTTGCATTCTCACCTTGGTATCATCACTAGGAGGGCACACTAACCTTGGGATTATCACCAAGAGGGCACACTTGGAATGCACGAGGATCATAGGGCGCACCACATGTGCATGCATGAAACTATCTCCACTCCACTTTTCTAGACTAGTTAACTAATGACCGCATGGCCGATTAAATAGGACTAGGTGGCAATTCACTCTTGTTTTTGTTAGTGTGTCTCCACATCTCTCGAGATATCACTACTATGGCGCATTAGTTCAACCGTGTAGAGTATATCATGTGTATTTTTCCATTCTCTCATTTGGTTAATACAATTCTTTATTCTTTCTCTCCAATTCTTCTCTTCTTCTCTCAACTTTGTAAGTTTGTTGTTCATTGTTTCTAGCTAGATTCTCTGTGTATGTTTAACCCAATTTCACATACCATGATTACTTCCATTAGCTAAGAAGCGTGGAAAATTACCTTTCTTGTTCTTAATTATAGAAATTGATGCTCCTAGTTAGCCTAATGTAGGGAGGTAAGGGTAGGACCCTAATATCTTCATTAATGATTTATCTTAGTACAACCTCCATATTAAAATAAATTACTTGTAACCTAGAAGGAGAAAACACATAAATATTAATTATGATCTAGCTCAAATGTATTACATCCAACATAATAGTTAACATGATATATATATATATATATATATAATATAACTAATTATATATATTTTTTAATGGAATGCACACCCTTGGGACTCTAGGAAATTCCCTACATTCCGAGGATGGTACCTAACGTAAATCATTCTGGTTGCATTTTTGGAAACCTAACCCGATGGGGACATCGAGTGAGGCCCAATAATATCTACAGATATAGCCAACCCGAGGACTTGACCATATATATAGACACACACACATGATTAAGTATATTTGTTACCTCACTTGATGTCCCCGCCGGGTTAGGTTGCCAAAAATGAAATTGAATGATTTTCCCTAGGTACCATCCTTAACTACATTCATTACCTCACTCGATGTCCCTATTAGGTTAGGTTACCCAAACTACAATCGGTCGATTTACCCTATGTACTATCCTTGAAATGAGGGGAATGGTCCCTAGGGTAAATCAATCAGTCACCGTTTTGGAAACCTAACCTGGCGGGGACATCGAGTGAGGTAAAAAATATAATTAATCACACACACACACATTTTTCCATTGGGTGTAGTTCAAGTGGTTGTGAGGAAAATTGTTTCCCTCGCCATCTAGGTTGAAATCCCACTTTGTGACATGTTTTCTATTAGTGATATGATTGTTGATGAGCTATATATGATATATTCATAAGTTGTTTACCTAGCCTTATGCCATGAAGAATCTAGGTTTTACTTTGGGTACGATCCTCGGAATGAGGGAAGTTCCTAATGGGTTTCCTAGGGAAATATAGTTTCACGGGAAAAAAATTATTACATAATATAAAACTATTACATCATACAACTTCATGTGTGTGTGGGTGGTACATAATTGTCAGTTGGGTCTAGCTTGGAAAGTTGAGTGAAGGAGTGTTATACTCACTACGCAAGTTCAATTCCCACAAGTGACATGTTGAGCTCTTAATGAGCATATTGTTGAGAAAAACCTTGAGCTTCCATAGAATCCAGTTTATCCTAGGTACCATCCTCAGACTGAGTGGAAGTGCCTAGTGGGTTTCCTCATGAAGTATATTCACTATATATATAACCATACCATTTACTATTCAAAGGTCCTTATGCTTAATGAAATTGGGACTGCGCTATGAAAACTTAGAGTATGAGTGTGGAAAGAGGTAATTCATTTGGTGTCAAATTGAGTAACTTTGGTGAGAAGGGACCAACTTGAGGGGCATTTGAGACTTCCAATCGTTAATTAAGGGTTAATTTTGGTAGAGGAGAGGGGATTTAAGGTGCATCTGAGAGTTTTTAGTGGGTAGTTGTTAATGGTTAATAATCACTGGCTAGTTTGAGGGGAGGATGATGTTGTGTATATTTTGCAACCATCAAGATAAAATGGAGGCTTCTCAAAAGGTGGACAAAGAATTTCACTTTAAAGAATTTATCTTTAGAGAATTTGGAGAATTCTCCTTCAACAACTACTAGACAATTATGGGCAAGTGTAATTTTATTTTGAAATTGTTTTTGGTTCCTTGAGTGCAAACATTGTTAGTGTTTTTTTGGGGGTTTTTAGGGTTTTGATTTGTATTGAAGGTTTTCAGGGTTATGATATATATTGAGGGTTTTTTAGGGTTATTATTTGTATTAAGGGGTTTTTATGGGATTATGTAACTCCTTAGAATTCCTTTCCTCTACTAGTTTGTAGCTCATGGAATCCCTCCCTAACTTAAGCCATGTCCTTTGGAAAGAGACATCACCTCTATTGTTGAAACTTGTATGCATTCATTCAATAATTCTCCATCCTTGATCCCACATAAACTATCACAACATGTATTAACACACATCAAAATTTGAACAAAAGACCTTGTTGAGAAGGGACTATTAACTTGAAGCATAATTATATTGATTTTTAAGTTGGGATATATAACTTGGATTGACTATGACAATGATGTTAGGATTGTTTTGGGACAACTACAATGATATGTTTTCATGCATTTTCAGTTTTAATTTTGTGATTTTCTAGTATGTGATGTTACTTGGTTCTTTATGAAGGGCCTACAAGAAGATAAGTTGGATTGCCTATGCTTTTTCTTCCTCCTCTCCCATTGTTGGCTTAGATGATTTTGTAACAAGCTACTATGGTTATCCACCAACAAATTTAGGAACATTAGAAGTTAAAACACTTACATATGCACTACAACTATATGGATATGCTAGAACATAATATATTTGAGATTTAGCTATGTAGTAAGCTACATAAAATTCTATGCAACTATAAACTTGATGCATTGGAAAAAAATGGTAGGACTTACTAAGCAACTACCTTTTCCTCTTCTCCTTTCACTTCACATAGGACTATTTCCATCTAAATAACCATTGGATATTGATCCAAATCTTCTTTTGATATTCATGATTATGAGATGGGTGCTTCAAGTGGCTTTGCTCCTATCTTTTACTTTAGCTACTGATGCATTGCCCTATCTATAAACATTACCCCTGCTATATATACCTATGCATATGTATCTGGAACTTAAAATTTTGCTGGTCCATCAACTTAAATTGGTGTTAATCCCATGGGGTTTGTTGGTGGTGGGATGTATGGTTTGTTTGTTTGTTCAAATTACTTTGTTGTTTGTGTGATCAACTATCAATACTCAACTATGAGCACTTTTTTTTCTTATTGTCTAGCCTGAAAGGAAAACAATTAGGTATTAATTACAGATAGAACAAGATGACAATGAAGAAATTTGAGGTCATGTATGTTGATTGAGAATGTCATATAAAATCATGGATTAATTTCATCATGAATGGATGTTTGACATTATATGGAAGGAGAAGAAATCTCAACATAAATGAATGGATTTCATACCATATAATACTATCCTATATGATAAATGGTAATATATTTCTAAATCAAAGGCATATTGTTTAGGGTCACTGCATATACTATGTAGGTCAATGTTGTGCAATATATGAAGTCAACATTGGGATTTACAGGATCAAAGAACTCTTCAATAATACCATAGAAGGAAAGAAATTTAGGATGTGGCTAGGGAAGCTAGGGTAGTAACATTTGGCATGTGAACTATAAAAAATTGAATAATGAGAGGTATATAAGAACAATCTATGTAATTCATTGTTGCAACATTTGTTTGTGCAATGTGGAATAATTATGGTAGCAAGGACTAGTATTGTCTCGTTAGTCATTAGTATTGGCTTGTTAGTTATCCCAAATGTGTTTTTCGAAGTGGATTTATTTACTTTATTTTTCTACAATCTATCTCATCTATGCAAAATATAGTTCCCAGGTTGTTACCTAAAGCCTTTGCCTAGTGAGTTGTTTCAAATTTGACCAATAATATTGTGCATGATGTCGATCAATGCCCATTTTTGAACTCTTGCATTAAACCTTTGTTGGCCTCCATCAATATGCCTTCTTTTGATAAGATATCTACTACATAGTTAAGCTCTTGAAAAACATGTTGATAAGAACTATATTCAAACTCAACTTCTATTCTTTTTGCTTACTATAGCATATGAAGGAGGGCCAAGTTTTCCATTCTAAAATCTTTTTCATCTAGTTAATTACCTTTAATGAATCCCCATATACCTATATCTTTTACAAATCTTTGATTTTTACCAACTTAAACAACAATTTTACTATCATCAATCCATCACAATTTTACTTAGTAACAATAAGTTTGTTTCCAAGGGGTAAGTCCCGTTGATATCTCACCATGTAGGACACTACATGTAGTGTCCAATTTTCTGGCTTTAGATGGGACATTGATTAGGCCATTTTATTAGTGTCCTATATTTTATGTATTCATACTAGTTGCAATATTTGAGATTTGTTAATTAACATACTAAATTCATAATTGAATGCAAAACATTGAAAATGAGTCAACATAGAATGTTGAAAACTAATGAATACCATTCACATGATGATATTATAGCCAATCAAAAGCATCTCGATGAATATCCATGTCTATGTAAATATTGTCTTGATGGAAAAATGAAAAATGAAAAAAAGAAATGTGATTTATCAATATATGATAAGATATGAACATAATGGTATAAGCCCTTGGGCTGAAAATAATTGTTCAAATAGGTTATAATTACATGGCAGGAGAGATGAAGAGGCACCAAACAAAACAAATTCAATGCAAAATGCAAATCACTAAGCTAGATTGAGGGTATGGAAACATCCACATGAAAACACAAATCTCTTTTCTTAGTTTAATTAACATAGATTAGGCAGTTGAAAGGAAAAAAAAAGAACATACTTTTTTTTTTTTTTATCTTTTTAGATTTCTTTAGTGCATGCACTAAAAATTTGTTATGTGAAATGTTGGATGTAAAGGATACGAAGAATAAGCCGTCAAAGCACAAAAGTAACATTGACAATGTTGAAAATATGACAAAATATGAGTAACGGAAAAATGATGAATATATTTATTGTCTCTTGGTATGATATATATGTAAGTAGTTAATACACTTAGAAAATAGTATATAAATTATTTAATTATGTAGGTTATACATGATTTCAAAAATAATTTTATATGTTTTATGTTTTATAGGGAAAACAAAGTAAAAGAGAAAAAACAAAAACAAAGGGCAAGTAAAGACATATTGTGCCAACTTATAGAAGCGAACATATTAGTAGTTCAAATATGCATGGATATGATCAAGACAATGAGTGGTGTGATATATCACATGATATTCAAGAGATTCATAATAGATGTGAGCTATATCGAGACTCAATTTTGTAGGATTTTTATTTAAAATTAAGAGAAAGATTTGAAGGAACATTTGCGATGACTGATGAGATACCTAGTGCCACACCTGATGTGGCCAAGGACTAACTAGTTAAGTAGACTTATGCAACCAAAAAACCACCGATTACATCTTTTCCAAGCAATGCGATTGAAACTACACTTGTTGCATCTACACATCTTGTTGCAATAATAACACCCAATATTTTTAGTTCTGAAGATGTATAGGTTATTGTTAAAACATGAAGATTTAGTAAGAGTTGTATAGGTGTATAGAAAGGCAATCTAAAGAAAAAAAATTAGAAGGGAAGAAGGATTTCTTTTTCGAGGTGTTGAAATATGGTGCACTGATTGGCCAACATGTTGCAAGGTGGGCCATAGAGTTGGGAACGAGATGTAGACCTCATTTGGATGTTACAAAATCAATTTTTTTTAGAGAAAGATCTAAGAAGTATTGATATTGTGATATAGAAATGGAAAATTCTTTTGACACTATTGGTGGAAATTATATCCACAAAATATTACAAGCAGAGAATGATAATTTTGATGAAAAATTTCAAACATACATGCATACAATTAATCTTTGAGGGAAAAGAGAGGACTAACACCAATCTAACTTCCAAACAATGGGAATATTTGAAGGAAAGTATGAGTTCTAAAGATTTTTTGGTAAAGAGTACAAGAGGAAAGAAGTAAGAAATGGCATGAAGGTTCAATATGTTTTTGGTCGAGGTGGGTTGCAAGAAAAAGAAGAAAAAATTGTAATTATATGGATTTTTGGTTGATTGTATATTGTGTTATCCGTTTCGATTTGTTTATCCAATTGGTTATGCGTTGACACATATTTTTAGGTGGAGAGATATAATAGAGAATCATGCATAGAAGACATTGTTCAATATATGGTATACTTAGACTATTGTAAAGAGAGCAAGATTCCAAAATCTACAATATAAATTCCCTTTCCATATAATGAAGTTTAGAATCCAAATAGGAAATGCATCAATTGTTGAAAACCCAAAATATGACTATCATCATGCAATGAAATGTATATACAGGTCGATAGAGACAATGTCATCCCTATCCTCCTCCTTTCAACCTCTTGTTGTTGCATGAAAGAAGGGATAATTTCATGATTCACATGACATAAGTTGAGTTTCATTCCCCTAGAACCATTTATTTGCTTGAATTTGTAATTTTTTTGAATTTTTCTTCCATTTTCATTCACTCATGAAACTTATTTTTTCTTGAATGATAATGCTTCTCAATCTTAGGAAGGAATTGTAAACCTAGGTTGTGAAACAATGGAAAAAGACTTAGGAAAGGGGCATGAAGTTCCAACCCCTCATATTATGAAAGTACATGAACCGAAACATGCAAAGGTATGGTCCTTATAGAAATATTGGTATGGTCTAATCCTCCTTTGTCTCAAGTACTAGCTTTCACAATTCCTATACTTTTTATATCAATAGAAATATTATGCTCTAGAACATACTATGAGGTTCAATGTTGTTTAATATGATTTTCATCAAATAATCTTGTCTCTGAATTATTAGTTTTGCTTTCCTTTTGAAATCTATTCCACTGCAAACAATATATATATTTGACACTCCTTTATCCTCAGAGATTGTTCCATATTTATAGTTTCTAGTAACATCAACAATGCACTTAATATCTATACTACCTGACCCACCTTGATATCGAATAGGAGGATATTTTTATTTCCTTGTATTGCTCCAAGGGTGCTTGGCTATCATTAGTGCTTAACAGACCATTATAATCCACAACTGAATTACAAGTAGACATAGATGCATGAATACTACTGCTCAATGTAGTATAGATATATAGTTACATCACACACACACACACACACACACACACACACACACACACACACACACACACACACAATTGATAATAACCACTGATATACTTTAAAATGGCTCATGTTCCCTCTTCTTGAACTCCACTTTACTGGAGGATGCCTTAGAGACACTCCCAAATGAGCATTTGAAACATACCCCATTAATATGATCAATTTTTCCTAAACCAGTATGTACCACAAGGTTAATATTAGTCATATCACTTTCTTGTATAAAAAACATTAATTTTAATTCATCATTCAATAAGTATGATTTATCATTTTCACTTGATTCTTTATGGATATCGTTATTGGTGTCCATATATGCAACATTAGAACCATCTAACAATTGCATATTCTGCTAGCCAAAATAATCATATTCCTTGTGTGTACAATTTGTGACCCTTCTAGTGTCAAACACTTTTTCTAGAGCTTCTAATCCCACTTTGTCAAGAGTATTGTCTCTCACCATTCCTACATTTTTTATTTCAACATAAAAGTTATGTTCTAAAACATATTATGAGGTGCAATGTTCTTCAATACTATTTCCATAAAATACTATTTTCTCTGTATTCTTAATTTTGCTCGCCTTCTAAAATATGGACTCTAAAGAGATCTCATCAACTAGACATTTAAATTCTAAAATATTCACAGTGGATGCCATTTCATTTCCCTAATTATTTGCAATCAACACTTGTTGCTCTCCAAAATATGATGTGTTTGTAAAGGAAAGACTTTGGCTTAATGTGCCTTTAGCTTAATGAGCCTTGAATTGATGAGCTACATATTTTGGAAGATAATTCCTCTCTAGATAAATGTGATAAGTCTAAATGTCTATGCAATGTGAAAGGAGTAGAGATTGATCTTCATTTGTCATCTGATCTTCATTTTTCATCTTGATTAGTATCAAATATTTTTTCCTTTTGATGTGAAATGTACTAAAGGCTGCTGCCACCATAAATGAAGCTTTTAAAATTGTCAATTTGCTATGAGACTTTTGACACTCCCTCCTGAAACAATTGAATGGACTCACGTGAGTGATAGTGCCCTACTTTGATTGCCTAAAATACCTTCTTATACCTTCCTAGTTGATGTAACATTTTAATTTGAATTTCCCACAATATTCCTCTCTCTTGTTTGTACTGAAATATCATCTTCCCTTACTTGAGATTTATATGAATCTTCTAGTCCATTAAACATTCTTTGAACATTAGTCTTGGACTCCTTGGTAATCACAATGTTCTAGATAGGTCTTGGTCTCCCTTATCCTCTAAATTGCATATGGTTAGATACACAAATTTTATTTTCCTATGAACATGTAGCTGACGAGGTCAAAGATAAAGATAAGTGCATATGGATTATGGCTCATGTATATGGTCATCATTAGTGTTCTTTTATATCTTTTGTGAAACTGAATGGTTGTTTTCCTTTCCATCCCTATTTTGTGTATTTACAATACCAATGCTATTGATGCTTACGGTTGAGGAGCTTCCCAACCAAAGGTATTTCTAGCTACTTTCTTGCCTCCAACAACTTGCACTTTCTTATTGTGTTAGTCACCTTGTATATATGCATTTTCGCCAAGTTGAGTGTTATGCTTATTTTTTTCATATTTGTCTACAACTATGTCTTGTGCCTTTTCTATATCACTAGTACACCTTTCACCACTACCAACACATAAATTTCCACTAGAGTTGTCGATTGAAAAGTGGTCTTGCCACTTGTATTGTCTATGTTTTTGCTAGTTGAACTTGTTCCATTGCTAACACTACGTAGATATAATATTCCTTTATCCTTAGATAATTCCCCATGTTTAATGTCACTAGTAAGATCAACAATGCCCTTACTATCTATATCACTTGGCTCACTTTGATATCCAATAGGAGGACTTTTTGTTTCCCTAGATTTCTCCAAGGGTGTTTGGCCATCATTAGTGCTTAACATATCATTACAATGCATAACTAAATCACAAGTAAAAATAAATGCATAAATATTACCGATCTCAATATTGTATAGTTATAATATAGTTATACATGTAATATAGTATAGTTATATATAGTTATATATATGGTTAAGTAATATATATATATATATATATATTTTATGAAAATAATATATTGTATATTTACTGACTCCAAGTGACTCCAAGATAAGTAGGTCAACAAATACTTTAGATTTGGGACCAACTCCACTCTTTATCAATTTTGTTATTCTGAACTATATAAACCAACCCATATTTACTAGGTTGTTCAAACCAATTCCAAATGTTCTTGAGTGGAATGTTAACAATCTCACATATGCATGACAAATTATTTACTTGGTGATTCCTAGAATGATTGCCACACCTATATATACAAGGGATTGGATCAATAACAGGAGAAACATAATAAATGGCCTTCTCAAACTCCATAAACTCCATAAGTGGAGTTCCAATTGCACGTGTAATATTTTTTGAAGCTACTTGATATTGGTATGAATAGCCGATAGACTTTAAAATGACTTGTGCTCTTTTCTTAAACTCCATATTAGGGGAGGACGCCTTAGAGATATTCATAGATGAGAATTTGCAAAAGATCCCATTAATATGATCATTTTTTCATGTAATAGTTTGTACTACAAGGTTAATATTAGTCATATTAGTTTTTTTGTAAAAAAAAACATTGATTCCAATTCATCGTCCAATAAGTGTGATTTATCGTTTTCACTTGACCCTTTATGGATGCCATTATTGGATTCCATACATGTAGCACTAAGACCATATAACAATTGTAGATTCTCCTAGCCAGAATAATGATATTCCTTGTGTGTACCATCCATGACTCTTCGAGTGGCAAACACATTTTCTAGATTTTTTTGATCCTACTTTGTTAGGAGTATGAGCTCTTGCCACCTGCATTTTTTATTTCAACAAAAATATTCTATTCTAAAACACACTATGAAGTGTAATCACTAGTATAAAATCGCTAAATTGTGATTACAAAACCAAAAACGTTAGTCACAACCTTTGTTACAAGCTTAATATTATCAAATTTGAGTAATTTTGACGTCCTTTAAATGACATTGTTATAAATTACTAACATGAATTACGGATATAGTTTAGGGATAAACATATATGACTAGTCAATGACTATGTGAATATAAATTAGTAGTATTTATTACTTGAATGCAATGTAGTTTTAGTAGTCTAGTCATTTTAGCGTGCTTTATCATGTTAGTTAGGATTTTTCATGTTGAATACGTTCTCATGGTAGGAATGGAAATGCTAGCCATACTTTGCAACACCACATCCAATAACATGTACTATATAATTATTTACATAATGAATTGTAGCTCCTAGCCCAAATTCAACTAGCACCACTTAATGTTGGATCAATACAAGGGATTGTGCATTAACAATTTACCCTACCCTTCTTTGAGTTCGAACCTATGATGTGCAAGGAAGAAACATACAATTAATGTACTTAAAATTCATACCTAAATTATGATATTAAATGTTATTACAATTATACATATAAGTTATAATATATTAATAATTATAACATATATTAATTATAATATATCCAATTATATAATGCATAATACAACATATAGTAATATATAGTTATAATATATATTATAGTTATATAATTGTAATATATAGTTCTATCACAATTATATTGGAGCATTGAAGCTTTCATTAAGCTTGTTGATAGGAGCATTTTCAAATTTGGTAGTTTTGATCTAGTCTATTATTGGTGTTTTTTTTTTATGATTTGGCAATTTTTTGGCTAAGAGTCTACTAGCAGTTTTTGGCTTAGGCTACCATGTTGAGTAATTAACTTTGGCATTTTTGCATGGATCCTAGTTTTGTTTAACAACAATGATGTTTTTGTTTCCATTAATGGAAAAGTAATTATATCAAACCGTGGAGGATAGTAAACATAGATAGTTTGTTGTGTCCTCAGTGGAATCAATGTAGAGCATGTTGCACATTTTGTTAATTTAGGGTATTTTAGGGTGGAACTCAATGATATTTAGATTCATGAAAAACTCAAAAGTATAAGGACCAAGTTGTAAATTTGGACTCCTCTGACTAGAATGAAACAAGAATAATTTAGAATATTGAGAGCCACTTTATTCCATACTTGGGTTTACAAGTAGAATTGGCCTTTCCTATGTCTTCCAAGGTGTAACTTTAGATCCTTATTTTAGACTGAATTCAGTCTTGGCCCTTTTTCCACTTACAAATAATACCCGTTCACTTGCAATCTAGGAACCTTTAGTTAATTCTTTTACCATCCAACACTTTACAAGGGATCTAGAATGTTTGTTTACTTATCGATCCTACCTTCCCTCCAATGCTAATAGAGAAAGGTTACACGTTCTAATAGACCATGTTAGAGAGGAAACTACTATCAATGGTAGGTACATGCAAATAATTAGAGTACAACTATCAAGTATCTATTATTATATGATATATAATGTTGTTTCCAACAACACTAACATAATTGGCTTCATATTCGGGAGAGGTTCTTAATATGGGATAACAAGAATAAAGGCCTTGGTGGGAGTACTATTAAACTATCTAAATTATTGCATGCGTGGAAGATCATATGTAGCTACTGAAAGATGGAAAGAATGAGATTCTACTTGCAATAGGAATTATTTTGAGCTCTCCCTTACATGGTCCTTACATATTTGTGAATACACATTGTGCTCTCGAACACAAAACACATAATCGTTTGGTGTTGAAGCAAACATATTGCACAATATTATACACATCCAACAATTCTAATCACTCATATTGTTGTTCTAAGTTTCATATTGGATGAGAGATCAATCTTTAGAATTGAGGTAGATTTGAAAACATAAATAGACAAAGAGAAGAATGCTTAGCCATTCCTCAAGGAAAAATAACACACATAACTCCATTAATTGGCCATTAAGGATTCTGTGAGACCTTGAGCAAGATAAACATAATGAAATGATAGTTGAAGATGACTGTAATAGAAATAGATTAGCTTCATACTAACTGATGGATTGGAAATCAAATTGGATCCTTTGCTGTAGATGCTACTGGTTTTGGTTCAAATGCCACCATTACTTCCAATGCTTACTTTGCTTTCATAACTATCAATTAAACTTGATTAGTTGCTTATTCAACTAGCTTTCGACCTATTTGATAAACAAGGTAAACCCAGTGCTCTACCTCTATTCCCACTCTAAGTGACTTTGCTCTTACCCCTACCTTTATGTCTACTAGTGGGACTTAATTGGTGAAGTCAAGGTAAACAAATGGAAGGGACGATGAGAGCTATGGTTCAACCCCATGCCACTTATGCCTTTGCCTCTACAGGTGGTGGCTCTCATAGTGGTGAGGATTCTACTAAGTAATTAATGGGTGCTTCAACGAGCACTGAATTAAGGCCAACTACTTCCTTTGCTCTTTTTCCTATTAACCCTTGAATGGATTATTATGGAACAAGTTATTCTGTATATGGATATGAAACATGAGATAGGTGTTGGTGGTTTGGGGTCAAATGAAATGGTTCCAAAGTCAATTACCCTTGGAATTGAACCCACTTAAACTCCAATATGTTCACCCATAACATATGAAGGAGTTATGGTTTCCATTTTAGATCTTCCAAATGCAAATAAAATGACTTTCCAAATGCAAATAAAATGACTTTCCATGTACACAATGTATTTCATAACACATTTCATAACATGTTATGTATTAAAGTTTTGAAACTAGTTTATCACATTACCTCAACCAATATCGCATTAAATGAACAAAAATCATAGTTGAGTAGAACGCCAAAAGAATAAAACTCTGAATTGTCTTAATAAACTCACATCATGAACTTTTATAAAATTTATATCTATTTAAATTCTATATTATTTATGTTTATTTTAAATAATTTATATGGTTAATATTCTACAACATTTATCTTTATTTTAAGAAAAAGTTGAAATTGAAATTCAAAGAAATTTATTGAAGTAAAAAGACTTAGAACAACATGAAGCTTATCTTTATTTTAAGAAAAAAGTTGAAATTGAAATTCAAAGAAATTTACTGAAGTAAAGAGACTTACAACAACATGAAGCTTGCTAACAGAGTCAACATAACTTTTTGAATCGAATAGGGTTACATAATTAGATTTGTAAATAAATTGTACATAAAGTTTAAAAAATCTAAACTTGTTTCATGTTTTTAAATATAAATATTTCAAACTCGTTTCATGTTTCATTTTGCGTCTTTAGTGTA
This sequence comes from Picea sitchensis, assembly GCA_010110895.2. Lineage (NCBI taxonomy): Eukaryota > Viridiplantae > Streptophyta > Pinopsida > Pinales > Pinaceae > Picea > Picea sitchensis. The sequence goes on along the minus strand of SNQJ01S0026655.1, from coordinate 81,388 downwards.
ATTATATACAAGCTTGTAACCTTTCCATATTTAAGATTTTATATTATTATTAATAATCATTATATGGAATGAAATACCACGAAGTTTAATTAGATTTGTAAATAAATTGTACATAAAGTTTCAAAAATCTAAATTCAAAGTTTAATATTTAAACTGGTTTCATGTTTTTAAATATAAATATTTCAATTTTTTTCATGTTTTTAATTATATTATAGTTGACTATACAACCTGAGTGGGCATAATGTTTAAGAATATGTGTTTCCTATTAAGAGGTCACAAGTTCAAATCCAAAGGGGGGTAGGGTATGCGTATCTCCGTAGACTTTATCAGTCAAATCGCTGGGCGGAGGGGGGTCCCTTGTCCCACAAACAAGGGGGTCGCATACACCAATTTGGTGTGGCTTGGATGTGACCTTAAAAATAGATTATTATTATTATTTACAAGCTTGTAACCTTTCAATATTCAAGATTTTATATTATTATTAATCATCATTATATGGAATGAAATACCATGAAGTTTACGAGGATCATAGTTTCTCACAAAGATGTACAAAAGTTCATTGAGATTTATGTATAATGTATTCCCATATTTTAATAGAACAATCAATCATTACTCGATGTATTTTCATTATTTTATGTAGAAAAACTTTTGGAATAGGTTGGAAGAGACAAAAGTGCCTCTTGAGTTGAGGGTTGCTGTAATAAGGATGCATGAGAACATTATTGTTAAGTTTAAAAACATTGAGGGCTGGTCAAAAGAGATTAACTGCAATATTGGAGTCAAACAAGGTTGTCCCTTGTCCCCTACCCTTTTTGGCATATACATTGACAAGTTAGAAGATTGCTTGGAAAAAACAAGTTGTGTTGGCCCTACTCTCACTGGTATAGTCATCAATCTTCTTCTTTATACCGATGATATCCTTCTTATGGCAAGGAGTCCCCATGATATTGAAAACCAACTAAGAATCCTCAAGGAATTTTGCTCCAATATGGGTATACTGTTAATACTGATAAGACTAAGGTCATGATTATTAAATCCAATAAGATCACCAACTTGGAGGAAGTGACTTCATACAGATATCTTGAAATTGATATTCACCACAAGCTCAACTGAAATTATAACATTGAGAAAAGGATTATTTGGGGATGGAAATCTTATTATGGGTTTGAAAACAATTGTAAATCAGTTGATCTTTGTATTTGGGATAAGAAGAAACTTCTCTTTGAAACTCTTGTTACACCTATTATTCTTTATGGATGTGAAGTATGGGGCTGTAGTATCTCTCGTTAATCCTGGAAAAAGATAGAGCAAATACAAAAGAATTTTATAACCTGTAATCTCAAAATTAAAGGAAATACACCATATTCCATCCTCCTCTTAGAAACAAGCCTCTCCCACATTGAGAGCATGGCTATGACTAGATAGATAATGTATAAGAACAAGTTAAACAACATGGAAGACAAGAGGCTTCCTAAAATTTCTTCAAAATCGAGTCATAACCACCATCGACTCAAGCGAGGATGACATAAAGATGCTTGGTCTTGGCTAAACTATTGGGGAATCATGGAAGACACCATTTTTCATAATAAAGATAATATTAAAATTATCATCAAATCAGAACTTAAGGAGAAAATGTGGTGTGATAAAGAGTTAGAGGAAAAAATAAAATTAAGGTATTATAAGGATGTAATCACCCCTAATCTAGAAAATCAAAATTATCTATCTGTTTTGACAAGTGTAAAGAAAAAAATAAACATTGCTAAGATAAGAACAAATTCTCACGAGCTCCATAGTGAAACTGGGCATTGGTCAATTCCTAAAATGCCATGGGATGAAAGAGTGTGTCACCTTTGTGACACTAAGAAGGTTGAAGATGAAAATAACTTTGTCTTAGATTTTCCAACCTATACCCATATTAGATCTCATTTTCAAAATATTTGTCACACTACCAACCTTCCTAACCTTTTAACTCAACAAAACTATGGTGATCATGGAAATCTTCTCTTAATGCTTTTCAAGTACAGAAACAAAATTCTAAAGAATCAAAAGTAATCACTTACCCTCTTAAGGTCCGATACACCAATTCGGTCTTATTGGACATTAATCATCATCATCATCATCAATTGTGTTTTAATATCTTAACATTTTGTAAAATTTTAGTGTTAAGGACTACAACAAATATATAAATAAAAATCAATCTTTAGTTGTGAATTATAATTTTTATGAATTGTCTTCTTTAAGAATAAACAATTTTGCAATGAAATTTTTTAGTTCTTTTTAGCGACATGTGAGCAATCTAGAGTATTTAGTTAGGAAGCAATGATATTGGTGAGGCCCAAGGCATGGAAAACATGTCAAAATTTGCTTATAACCTCCGTGATGTTAGGTATATCAATTGTTTAAGCCTTGTTAACTAGAGTTGGTTTCTTTTTCTGTTATGAACCAATTACTTAAAATATCATAAGAAACTAAAGTACACACCATTTCACCAAATGTGAGCGTGGAGTACAACTCCAAAATTGATATGAGCATGAATATCGAGGAGTATTCCATCTTCTTCTTGTAACGACCCCTCCATTACGACAATAAACAATGATGTATAATCAATAAATTTTTTTTTGCATATGAAAATTAAAATCGTCATGACATAATTATTAACATCACAAGATACACATCATCATCATTTAATAATGACATATTCGACACATTAACATAATTAACAATGACACATAATCAATGCATAAACATAAAGAGTGACGTTATTCAACACAACACGATCAACTAAAGCAAATACAATAAATGATCAACCACATCGTTGAGTAATAAAGAACTACCCATCCAACCTACCTTGCATGGTTAGGACCTCCAGGACACATAAGCAACACTCAAGCCTAGGATTCATCCGATTGATTTTGATTGCTTAAGGTCTCAGGGATGGCGACTATTATAAGGAACAAGGAGGTATCTAAATCCCATAACCAACCCCTATCCTAAACATCATGACTAGATTCTAATGGTAAGGCATGGAGTCCCACACAAATTTAACTTGTCAAATAAAAGCATGTAAACAATAACATTGCATTGCGTAAGGAAGAATAAGGACATCAGGTTAACAACTGCATGATTTTGATTCTATTCTAGAACTTCCAACTAGTGACACAACACAATAACAAGAATCATAAGAATCTATCATCTCCAAGGATGTGCAATGAATAATCTAATTTAATCAACACTTCCTTAACAAATTTATGTGCGAAAGAGTAACAAAACAAGACATAATGATTTATAACATCACCAGAGCACAAGTAAAATCTAGGTAATAAATAAGTCAAAAACACCATTCGGGTGACCTTGTGAGAGACTAAGGGCTTCTAAGGAATAAAGACCCTGCCATATTGTGCACCCCTTAGAAATATTCATGAGCGAATGTCTTAGTCTTCCCTCACGACATCGTTGACCTCTCAAACTAGGTAATCGTTAACCTACAATTCAAGCCACAGAGGGAGTGTTAGTAGGCTGTGATAGGGAATCTGCCACACCTCTCCCTCAATATCTGGTCTATGTGCATGGCCCCTATACTCCTTGTGTGATTTATATTAGCAAGAAATCGTCATCCTGCATCCATCAATGAAACACTGTCAATGATCCATAAAAAACATCATAATATAATCGATCATATGTCACATATGCATTAATGAAATACTCAAACCAATACAATCCACTCATTGACTCAATCTAGAGTCCAAGGAGGTCCATTGATGCCATCAGCATCCCAATCTGTCAAGTGTCCTGCACACTCAGGGGAAACTCATCAATAACATTTTCCAATACATATATATCAAATAATATAATATCATAATCCATCAAGATCATCACAAAAATCCATAAGCGAACCATAACCAAGTACTATAACCGGATC
>SNQJ01S0026655.1:59890-72838 GCA_010110895.2 Picea sitchensis | reverse complement strand
GCCTTCGCCAAACATAACATGCCCTAAGTAATGAATCTTCGATTGGTAAAAAGAGCATTTCGACAATTTCCCGTATAATTTGTTTTCTCATAGGAACTGTATTACCAAGCGCAAATGTTCATCATGTTCTTCCATCATCCGAGAATATATCAGTATGTCATCAATGAATACTTGAACAAACTTGTCGAAGTATTCACTGAACACCCCATTCATCAAGCTCATGAATACCCCCGGGGCGTTTGTCAGTCCAAATGGTAAAATAATAAAGTCACAGTGTCTGAACCTTGTCTTGAATGTGGTCTTAGGAGTATCTTCCTCCTTAATTCGTAACTTGTGATAACCTAATCTCAAGTCAATCTTTGAAAACACCATCATGCCTTTCATTTGATCAAACAAATTGTTTATTCTTGGCAATGTATACTGGTTCTTGATCGTTGCCTTGTTCAATTGATGGTAGTCAATACAGAGTCTCCATGACCCATCCTTATTTCTTATGAAAATAAGAGGCACACCCAAAGGTGACACACTTGGATGTATAATTCCTAGGTCCAACAACTCCTTTAGTTTCATTTTCAACTTCTGTAACTCAGGAGTTGACATCTGATAAGTCATTCTTGCTATCAGTTCAGTTCCTGATTTCATGTCGATTGTAAACTCCAACTCTCTTTCAGGCGAAAAATGTGGTAACTCTTCTAGGAACACATCCAAAAACTCTCATAGTACCAAAAGGTTTTCTAATCCTTCTACCACGCTCTTGTCGTTCAACGCTAAGATTGCATATAGATGGCATCCTTTGCGCATGCTCTTCTATAGCTATAGGGAAGAAATGAACCTCAGGGAAACTCCATTGTTTCTTCCTACAATCACTCTTCTCTATCCCTCATCATTGGTCAAATTCAACCACTCCGTCTTACAGTTGAGTATCGCATCATGCAATTCCAACCAGTCCATACTGATCACGACGTCATAGGATCCTAAGATCGTGACGAATAGATCAGACTTCGTTACAAAATATCCCAAGTTAATGCGACAATTCATAACCCTTCCTCCAACTTTTTGTTTGGCACCTGAAGCCATTTATACATACCTAAATGCGTCCTGCTCGACTGCCTTTACCTTAATTATTTTCAGCGCTGCTCTAGAAATAAAGTTCTTTGTAGTGCCTGAATCTATCACAATACTAAAATTTTGGTCGACAATGGTACCTGACGTCTCATGCACAGTGGAATGGTGCTCGACCTAGCAGTTATTCACCGTCGCATGAATCCTGTGGACCTTGCCCAAATATCCAACTGTAGTGTGTCCGACTGACCTGGATGCTCTGGCCCTCTCCACTGGACAGTCTTGCTGGTAATGTGGCTCTCTACATGTCCAACATTCGGTCTTCGGTACAATACTCCTGGTCCCTGAAGTAGAAGCTGTTGGCCTACCAACCTGAGCTCCTGGTCTGTTCTGCTAAACATGCCTAAATTGCTGCTGCTGCGGGAGACACTACTGCTAATGCGGTGGCCCTCTGTAGGGAGTCCTCTGTTGAGGAGCCAGTCGTCATGGTGTTGTGAACGTGGATCCTCTCGACATATCTCGATACCCTGATATATGTTTGGCTAGTGTCCGATGCTGCTGCACCACACCTTTCTTCATATGTCCAGTCGGTCTTGTAGGAGTCCTGCCTTGACCCATGCTGGTTAGCTCTTCCTCTGCTATGAGGGCCTTATGAAATTTTTTGTGCAACGTTTGTGGCATTAGGATCCTCACCTTAGAACATATGTTGAAGTTAAGGCCAAACACAAACTTGTTGACCTTCAGCTTCTCTGTGTTCAAATGTGGAGCATACCTAAGCAGCTCCAAGAAACATGTCTCATACTCTGACAACGTACGACCACCCCATCGTAAGTCTTTGAAATCATTGAGATGGCACTCGATGAATTCCTTCGATAAATACCTCTCCCGGAACCGCTCCTCGAATAGTTCCCATGACACATCTTTGAAGGCCATGTTTAGCTGAGGCAAAAGTGTCTTCCACCATAGAAGAGAACTCCCCTTCAGTTGGAAGACTTCCATGCATACCTTCATGTTGGAGGTGTAGTCATGAAGTGCAAAGCACATCGCCATGTTCTCCAACCATGCATCGGTGTCTGAGCCGTCCGTGGCACCCCTGAATTCAGGAAACTTAACCTTCTCGATTTCTCTATGAATGCTACCAGTACCGACTGGAGCGTACTGTGAACCCTCATTGGGTATTGGTGCCCTGGCCTCATCTCTATCTAGCCGGTTAATCAGGGCCTCTGACATCCTCTTAAAGGACCTCATCAAACCAACCACATCCCCCACAACAATATGCTTCTGTCCAATGACTTGTTCTTCTTCTTGGGGGTTAGACTCCTCAGGCATGGATGCTATTGGAGGAATCACGCCTCTGTCCCTAGCACCACGTCATCTACCTCCATGACATCCTCTAACCATGATTACCTGCATGGACAAATTTCAATTTTAATTAGCGATAAGTTATTAATTAAGTGTCTAATACAATGGAAGGCACAATGATCCCAAGTCACGGGGTTGAACCTGCTCTGATACCATGTGTAACAGCCCCTTCGTTACGACAACAAACAATGATGTATAATCAGTAATTTTTTTTTTTGCATAGGAAAATTAAAATCGTCATGACATAATTAATAACATCACAAGCTACACATCATCATCATTTAATAACGACACATTCGACGCATTAACATAATTAACAATGACGCATAATCAATGCATAAACATAAAGAGTGACACTATTCAACACAACACGATCAACTGAAGCAAATACAATAAATGATCAATCATGTCGCTGAGTAATAAAGAACTACCCGTCCAACCTACCCTGCATGGTTAGGACCTCCAGGACACATAAACAATGCTCAAGCCTAGGATTCATCCGATTGATTTTGACCACTTAAGGTCTCAGGGCTGGCGGCTGTTCTGAGGAACATGGAGGTATCTAAATCCCATAACCAACCCCTATCCTAAACATCATGACTAGATTCTAATGGTAAGGCATGGAGTCTCACGTAAATTTAACTTGTCAAATAAAAGTATGTAAACAATAACACTGCATTGCACAAGGAAGAACAAGGACATTAGGTTAACAACTGCATGATTTCTATGCTATTCTAGAACTTCCAACTGGTGGCACACCACAATAACAAGAATCATAAGAATCTATCATCTCCAAGGATGTGCAAGGAATAATCTAATTTACTCAACACTTACTTAGCAAATTTATGTGCGAAAGAGTAAGAGAACAAGACATAATGATTTATAACATCACCAGAGCACAAGTAAAATCCAAGTAATAAATAAGATCTACTCTAACCATTATTGGTAAATTGCTAAGTTTAGATTCATTAAGGTCAATCATCATTATCAAGTGTTCCAAGCTCAACCAGTCCTAATATAGCTTAAATATATATACTAATGCAAAAATGTCTCCTTAACAACTAATAAGAGTTTAATACAAATCTTGCATATCTATTTTTAAGTAAGAAATCAATCGTAAAAAGAACTATGTAAGGATTTCATGTTACTCACATACCCAATTAAGAAACTATAAGGAGGCCAACCATGGGTAAGCAAAATTCAACTTCATAGGTAGCTTGTATATTCTTATTAAGAACTAAAATCAACTCATAAGAAACAGATTGCCAATAAATAAAATGTGCACATATCCCTATAGAAGAATTAAAAAGTCAATGTATTTAAGCAATATGTAAGGAATCATATGCCACCTACAAATCCAACTAAAAAGAGTAAGGAGTCTAATCACAATGAATAATATACTAATCAATCAACTGCTTGTATATATCCATTTAAAAGAATTAAGAGGAAATCAAAGTACAAAAATCCAGGGCTTCCACTACCTTATAATTATGTCCAATGAGGGGACTTATAAGAATACCACTCTCATTCCAAGAATTAAGAGGGCTATCCTTGCTAAGCGATATACATCAACCTCATAAGTTAATCCTTATACAAGTAAATAAATGCTAAAATCAACCATAATGATCAAGGGTAATAATCCCTAAACCATAATAATGAAGGGTAATAATCCCTAATAGCTTGACATGTCTATAAAAGGGAAGGTTCAGGAATATCACTCTAACCAACAATATAGAAGGACCCAAAACTATCTCACATGTCGAATTTAGGAGGACTATAAAAATCAGGGCAAAAGAGCACTGTGACTAAGAATAAATCACCAATTTACATCCGGTAAATAAGGCTAGAAGAAGGTCCATGTTTCTTAAACTTCTCAAGTGGCTATGAACGCTTGCCAGCAAAAAAAGTCAAGGAGGATAATTCCATTACATGGGGCACCAATGTGTTGTGAAATACCATAAAAAAATTCACCGACATTCTTGTTAATTACTTTAGGGAAAACCACCCATCAAGGAAGGAAAGATACTGGTGGATGGATTAACTCGCCATTGTAACAACAAAATCTCAGGGGCTATCAAATGCTATGGCCGCAAGGATACTATGCCAAGTTAAAATCATCGTGGGAGGGCAGTAAACAACGGTTCCGTCAGTCGAGGTGGATGGGCCATGTAAAAGCTACAGGAAATTCTCCAGGCCATGACTCCAGGCATAAATTAAGGCAAAACAAACTGCACCAGTCACTAGAAATTGGTATTCAAGCTCAATAAGGAAGATTTGGCATTGGTGCACCCATACGTCTGGGCAGTCTCGAGGTGATACAAGAAAATACCAATTGAATGCAAACCAGGGAACCTGCCTTAAACCATCAATCAGTTCCAAAAGGGGGTAGCGTTTAATGGAACTATGACCCTTGATTGGAAGTTCTCAGAATTTATTTTTGCGTGCAACAATAGTTTCAGAATCAGATTTCAATGCAAGGAAGATTGTTGGGATAATGATGAGCCACCTATTAATCGAAAATAACCCAGTTTTATAATACCTAGTGTCAAGAGACACTTTAACTGAAACAACAATACTCCCATTTTCTTTCATCATGAACATGCAAAAATACATAGAAAATTAATCATACCACTGATCAATATAAACTCCATTACAATCATTCAAGATTACCAAAGCTTAACTATAATACAATAATAACTAGCAAACAAAATACCTTAGACGTCGACAAGGAATTCAAAGATGTGTTTCAGCGATGGCATTGCCTCCATCCTTCAACTTGCTAATCTGTTAGACTTCACTGGTACCTCGCATCCAATGCTAGGGGTACTCTTCTTCCCCCCTTAGTCACCCGAGCCGCAAAGGGGCCACGCACACACAACCAGAAATCCTCTAGCTCCCAACTTTCCTCACAAGGTAGAGCCACCACTTTCTCTCAAGCTGGGTATTCCAACTCTCACAAGTAAAACCGGTCAAAAATTCTGCAACATAACTTTACCCATAACTAGTGTGATCCATTTCCCATCCTTTCCATTTGCTTTATAGGAGTTTTCTCAATGATACATTCCCACTTGCACATTTAATTCACTTTTTAATTAGCTAAATTAAAATTATTTCCCCCATACACTTGTCACCCTTTCCCCAATTTGCACAAGTAAACCACATTTTATTTTAATAAATTTAATTTGCCTCACCCTTCCTAAAAACTCTCATTGAATCACTCCTAGATGTCTCTTTATTACCTTTATTTCCAATTAATGACTGACGCCTTACTAAATCTGAGTTGAGTTAAAATATGATTCTTCTTTATTTAGACTAGTGTTAACTAGACTCTAGATTCATTTCTATGCATCCACATTTTCTCCTCTATGTTTCTTTCTTATTTTAAAAACTCCCTTTTAATAATTTCTTGCATCCATGTGCCTTAAATCAAATCATTAGGATTATTTTAATTTACTTAATTCTTGAAATTATTTACCTCATTCCCCTTTTGCTTTGGTTATTAATTTCAGTTTAACTTCTTTACAAAACTTATACTTAGGTTTAATTAAAATTTTAATTGCAAAGGCTTAGAATCTTATAGGGATTTATAATTAATAATTTACTCATTAATTAATTAATTTAAATCCAACCATGTTTAAGGATTTTACAAAGTTTAAATATTAGCTCAAGGTTTTCTAGACCACCTAGATTCGTTGACTCGAGTTCCCTTTTAAATCACGCGACGTGTCGTTCAAGACACACTCCTGTGCATCCAAGGGTGCCACTCGCCTTTTGACTGGTTTTGGTAGTTGTCCAACTCCTGGAGTCAACACTCCTTTCGAGCAACCTTGTGAGAGACTAAGGGATTCTAAGGAACAAGGACCATGTCTTATTGTGCGCCCCTTAGAAATCTCTATGAGCGACTTTCTTAGTCTGTCCTCACGAGATCGTGGACCTCTTGAACTAGGTAATCATTAACCTACAATTTGATCCATGACGAGAGTGCTAGTAGGTTATGACAGGGACACTACCACACCTCTCCCTCAATATCCGGTCTATGTGCATGGCTCCTTTACTTCTTATGTGAGTCATATTAGCAAGAAATCGTCATGATGCATCCATCAATGAAACACTGTCAATGATCCATAAATAACATCATAATATAATCGATCATATGTCACATATGCATGAATGAAATACTCAAACCAATACAATCCACTCATTGACTCAATCCCGAGTCCAAGGAGGTCCATTGATGCCATCGACATCCCAATCTGTCAAATATCCTACACTCTCAGGGGAAACTCGTCAATAACATTTGTCAATACATATATATCAAATAACATAATATCATAATCCATCAACATCATCACAAAAATCCATAAGAGAACCATAACCATGTACTATAACCGGATCACTTGAACACAAGTGTCCTCAAAGAATAAGTCAATAACATGTGCTCGCAAGAGCGAGATGTTACACTTCCTTGATAATGAAAATATCGATCTTCTTGTCTTCTTTGAAATCTTTCCTGATAATGAGGGTATCGATATGGTTTCACATTTGATGGATTTTCTTGACTCTGCACACCCATATCATTAGTCTTCTTTTCAAAGACAATGCCATCCTCTATCCTCTTTACTTGGTCTTTAATACTATGTACTTTTGAGATAATTCCATCATATTTGACTTTGATATTGTCAAGTTGAAGCTCCACTTCTTTAAGCATTTTCTCGTGACCTTCTTGCATCTTGACTTCCTTCTCTTTCTGAAGCTGAATGGTGATATTTTTCATCAATTTATTTCTTCATTATTCAATTCTATATTGTATCCCTGATTTTACCTCATCCATATTTAGGGTTTCTTCAATCTTCTTGGAAATTTCCTCTTCAAGTCTTTTGGTAGTCTCTTCATCCAACATCGCTGATTCTTCTTGATTTTGACAATGCTTTTTTTTTTTTTCAATCTCTTGACCTCCATAATCTACATATTTCTTCATCTTTATTTTTCAATTCTTCCCTAGACTCACCCTCTTTCCACATCCCTTTGCTACTCTTTCTATGTTTTAGTTTTTGAACCTCTTTAATGAGTCTTTCATTAAGGTCTCATATCTTAGATAGCTCACCACCCTTCTTCTTGATCTTTTCTTTTGCTTCTTTTAAATCATTTACAATTTTGTGCATTGCTTCCATTTTAAAGTCCTTGATCCATTTTTTTAGAACAATTCTTCAAATACTTCCCATGTGATGTTTTTTCTAGTATCTATATTAATAATCATCCACCACTCCCAAGATTTACCATCAAAATGAAGACTTTCCCCAAAAGGAATCTTACAATATTCATTTACCATCCTTAACCATTCCACAAGATTGATTTCATTTTTATCTTGATATCCTATAAATGTAGGTATTGCCATTAATGCTTAAGTGAGGTCTAACCACACTCCTCAAATCCCAACATAAATATATTAGAAATAATGATCCAATATAGTTATTATCTTTTTTACAATATAATATACCATGTTTTCTCTTTCCAATGCATTTTGAATCACCTTGATTAGACATCCCAATCAAAGGTTATAATAATTTTAAATTAGCACACCTTTTAAAACCCTGATTTGGAAACTGTCTTGTTGGTTGACCTTTCTCATGACTTATCTTTGAAATTTCTTCCCTTTTAAGTTTGAAATTTTGGTCTATATTATTAAAATATGTCTTCTTTGTGATTCCATAGGTTTGACCAAAATTTGTTGTGCCAAGTGAAAATTATGGTAACTTTCCCAAAACTCATTGATTTTTGGCATATCTAGAGAGAGAACTTGTACGGAGTGCCACATGTCCAATTTATTTGATATGTTCTAAAATTTATACCTAAAATACTATGGTATGTCCTATTTCCAATGAAACAAGTGGCACTCAAATTGGACCTTTCTAGTATCATATATAACTATTTTACTCGGAACACCTGTTTGATACTAGTTGTAGGAATAATCAAAAGCCCTAACTTCCATAGACTGTAACTTAAAATGTATAGAGAATCAAAATCTAAAATTTTTACCACATGGTCTATGATAGGTCTCCCCTTTATCTTGAAAATTAATCTATCTGATATATCATAGAAAAAAAGTTATGACTATTTTACCAAGAACAATTGTTTGAGACTAGTTTTAGGAGTATTAAAAAACCCTAATTTACACAAGCTATAACTCCAAAAGTATAGTGAAATGAAACCTATAATTTTTACCACAAATACTTCTCTATGTTTCCTTAGGCTACCAATTTTTTTTCTTTTTGAAAATTCCCACAAAATTTTTTATAGTGAAAATTCCAACATGCCTCATTTGAAGGATCCAAACCCTAGGATTGTATGGTCTAAAACCAAATGGTATGAACCAAATACTTAAAATATCATAAGATACTAGAGTACACACCATGTACACAAAATGTGATCGTGGAGCACAATTCCAAAATAGATAAGAGATATGAGTTACACAATAACTCCTTAAAGAATAGGAGAACCTCCCCCAAATACCCCAATACATTCATACTTCCAAATCACATGTTCCTCTCAATAATGACTACATGATCTCTACATATACCTATTCACACCTTGCACATGTGGCCCTTTTATTAGGATGTCCACTATTACATATACATTTAACCATATATATGCCCCCCTTGGGGTCATGTCATATACATTTAACCCCATATATGCCCCCCTTAAGGTCATACCATTTTCTTATTAAAACAATTTACTACAATGTATAAACAATGAACTAAAATACAAACATTATGCAATGTATGATTAACATTGAAGCATTATATACAATTTTTTTTTATGTCTTTAAGAAGAGACAATTGTTCAATTTTTTATTATCTTGCTTTAGCTTAGAAATTTGACATCCAACATACATGTGATATATGAAGAAGTATTGAATCCATTACTTTTTGTGTTGCTTTTATGAATTTAATAAAACTGAAGATGCCCCTGCCTCATTGTTTTAAGAAACTCTGTGCTCAAAACAATTTATTATTAATTTTAGTGGTATGATGTTTTGGAATTGGATCACGAACCCCCATTTCTTCATCTGAATTTCCTCCTTGCTGTGACATGTTTGAACCTTTATTTATGGAAGCTGCGAAAGAGCGTTGTGGATGTACCAAATACCTCATATATTGGAATTCAATCTCCATATTGTTGATTCATTAAGCTTGATTACGAACCATGTTTGTTAAATTCACCACTATTTGTTTGACTCCGTTCAAATTGCCCAGAACCTGTAGGAGAGTCTCTCTGATAGATTATACCATTTCCTCCTATCTTCATAATATATTCTTGATTTCACTTTAAGAGGGATCCATTCTTATCCTGTACAAACAACTAGTTCTTCCAAAAATCCAACAAGCAACCCCAATTCCCATTTTGGTAAAGCCAGAGGTCGGAAGGATATCTTCAATAGTTAAAACGAAAATTTATGAAATCGGAAATATAATTCTAACGAAGGCAAGGGATAAAATCTGGAGACTAGAAAAGATCTGGCTAGAGACAAAGATGAAACTAGTATCGAACTCTTGACCATTCCAATTGAAAATTGCTTCCAATGACGAAAGGCCGCTGTCACCAGAGAAAAAAACCACAGAACATAGAGACGTCGGTCTGAACCACTTGAAGAATGAATTAATTTCATATCCCAATTCACCTTGGAGAAAAAATCCCCTTCACAAAAGACAGATTGAATGCAAACATTGAATTCAGTCATTTGGAAGTGTGTGAACCATCTGGACACGTCGCCTCCCAGGTATTTTCCATGCCACTTGTCCCAAAACATTGATCTATGAATTTAAAGTTAAGGTATGGGGAGCGACCCCATAACTCCACTTAAAACAAATTCACCCTCGTTAAGCCTTGATCCTAGTTTGGCCATATGATCAACATTTATATTAAGTTCACGTTTGATATGGTGAATAGAGACTTCTTCAAACTCAACCAAAAGAGTGATGGAGCAAGACAAGATGATGTTAATAAGATTGTTCCTGACCTTAGATCCTTTGATAATATCCTTGTTCACCATCATAGAATCACCCATGGTAATGAGCTTGGTAATTTTCATTTCCTTCACAATTTTGATTTCTTCCCATAACGCATAAGCCTCTGTGATGTTATTAGAAACTTTACCCAATCCCCAAGTATAATAAACAACTAAATTTTCTTTAGGATTGCGAAGACTCCCACCCACACTTGCCAACCCTAAATTTTAGTGATATAATATTAGAATTATTGACATTATTTTATTTATTCTAGAAAGTTATATATTTAATAAAATCGATATGGAATCTTTATTTTTGTATTTCTTATTAATTTTAGTAATAAGTTGTTAGAATTGGAGTTCATAATTCCATGTACTCTTAGCTACCAAAGATTTTCTAAAATTGTGAATGTTCTTCAAAGCCAATTTATAACCAATTTCAATTTCACTAGAGTTAGCCTTTGCCTCTTGATTTCCATCTATGACACCAATATGACACGTTGCTCTTACTTTTAATAAATCCAAGCTCAATTCTTCATTCCGTAGTCATTTGATTTCATTTTACACGTTGTAACTTGCCTTCCCGTGACTCCTCAGTTTAGAGAATTGAATCAATGCCTCTCCTCCGGTAATATGGGTAAGATTTTAAGATCCAAACCTGCATTCTTTATCTACTAAATGCGGAGGTTACCGGGATATGGGGAAAGGAGGGAGACCCCAGGATTGCTATGAGGTCGTGCAAAGTAAGAATCTTACACTTAATCAGTTCGACAAGCAGCGAAGTCCTGATAGCAGCCCTGGTGTTCTCTAAGATTGATTCTGTCTCTACTTGATCACTTTTCTTTTAGTAGACTAGTGTCAAAAGAGGAGGCATTGAAAATAACTTTCCTTAAATATAATCTATTTATTATCTAATAATGATAGATTATTTCAATTTATGCCTCTAGATAATAAGATAGATAAGTATACTATGTTATTATGTTAGGGTTACTTTATTATCTTTTAATATTGAAGGTATTATATTATAACATTTTAATAATATGAGTTTTGTTACATTGATACTATATGTGTAATAGGGTTTTAATATTGAAGGTGTTATATTATAGCATTTCAATAATATGAGTTTTGTTACATTGAAACTATATGTGTAATAAACTATATATGTGTAATAGGGTCTGTACTTGTGAGGGATTTTAATAAAGTTAATTTAGTATTAATGGTATTATAAGTTTTGATTTTTTATTAATTTTAATAGTAGGATGTTAAAAATGGTGGTGATAATACCTTTCTAATTAGGAAGTTACATTAAAAGGAGAACACTTTTTAGTAGAGGTGTTTTTGTTTTTTGATTTTTTTTGGTTTTATTATTGTAAAAGTGTATTGGTGCGCTCTTAACCAATCTTTTCCGGTGTATTTATATAAGATAAACATACTGGTGTGTTTTTAACTAACCTGCCCTGGTGTGTTAATATAATATAAACATATTGGTGCATGTATAATTATTATGCATCGATTTCACCTTTTTTGTTGTATGTAGAGCATCGATGCTCTTATAATTTATATGCACTGGTTCTGCATTGCAACCACATTGTTTGCGTATGAAGCACCAATGATTTTTAGTTTTTGTATGCCCTGGTGCGCTTAAGTTATAGTGCACCCCAATGCGTTTAAGTTATCCCAAGTTCTAGTGAGTTTAATATAGTGTGTGCCCCGGTGCTTGTATAATTAGTATTTACCAATGTTTGTATTACCATGTGCACCGAAGGGTAGTGAAATTTCAAATATTCGACGTGAGATGTCGGCACCATTATTTTTACTAATCTACGATGCATATATTATACTAAAAACACCCGTGCGTATGCTATATTTGGAGCCCCAGTGCGTATAATAAAAGTAAAACATCGATGCATACATTATATTTAGTGCTCAAGTGTGTATTTTAAACATGAGTACCGTAAAATTTTGAAACGATAAATATTATTATACGTTATGTTGTTTACGAAACAATGTTTTTTCTCAATAGTTCGTATCAGTGCATTATTATAATTAGTGGGTAGCAATGCCTATGATGCCTAAAATGCATCACTTTATATATTATGGCACACACTATCTAGTGAGTTCATAAGAATACAATGCACTGATTTATATATATTTTAATTAACTGTGTTTTTTACAAATTTTTAGTTAATCATCTCAAAATCAAATATTTTATATAATAATATTGTTTTATATGTTTGTTATTGCATTTTGATATAATGATTGCATTAATGCGTTATCCAATGAATTACACCTCTGTTATTTGTAACAATGTAAATCATCCACATATTAATTATTCAACAACACAATATTTTACAACATTTGACAATGTAGTAAAATAAAAAACCCATATTATTATATATGAATAAGAGACTCATTGTCATACAAAAATGGACAACGTAAAGGTCCACAATAATGAAATTGCATCCAATATGTATTTTTTACACTTATTGGTAACATGTTGAGTACATTAAACAAAGTCC